>JAUZNJ010039001.1:0-10883 GCA_034780135.1 Jordanella pulchra | reverse complement strand
TTATATATTTAATATCAAATCACATGACAATCTACAATGTATTTAAGAGACCTATTTTTTTTGTTTTAAAAAAAGTTTAGAAAAGTAACGTTTCGACATTTTAAATTACTTGAGTTCTAAATAAAAATATCACACATGTTTTTAGTATAAGTAAACAAAAAGTAGCACAAAGTAAAATCCAGAACAATTTATTAAAAGTACTATTTGGCAATGGAATGACAAAGGCTGAAAACTGCTGTTACCATGAACTGGTTAAATCTACCTTTTAGACTGTGTGACCGGCTTATTCTTCTTAACAGTGATCAAGGGAATAATTCTGAGTTAATTTATACAGATTTTTTTCCATGTAACATATATAAACTCTGGTAAAACAAACTCCTTATCTTTGAGGAACTGCTCTTGAATATTAATTCTTCATTTCACTCTTTTAAGTGCAAATTAGGTTAGAAAACGAAGTTTTTTTATTATAGCAAACTTCTGCCATCGGGGAGGGTGCACATCTTGATCATTTTAGCCTTTTGGGTAAAGTAGAAGTACTCCTTAAAGGTTATGAAGTCGTACATACAGCTGGAGAGAAAGGACACATGTTTCCTCTTAGGTCATGTGTGTTCTAAAAACATAATAATAGCTTGTCAACTCTTAGTCACAGTCTTTCCTGTGGTTGTTGTCAACACATTTACTTCACCTCAGTTACAGCTCGAACTCAGCCCTTTTCAACAGCGCTGTTGCAACTGTAACTCGTGTCAAAGTTGCAGCTATGTTTTCTACATCAGGCTATTTCGGCTCACATACGACGTCTGTGGCGAAACTTCACGCCGACAGTCAAGACTACTGGGAAAGAGAGCTCATCACCGGCTTATATACATGCCAAAAATAACCAACCAATCAGGGGCAAGCATTTGACAATCAAGGGAGCCAATCGAAACGGCCAGAGACACAAAATGAGTCGTAGGAGTGCTCCCATTGGTCATCTGTGATATCATTCGCCGTCGCGTACGTTTCTTGTAGCTGATTGGCTGCGGCGCGGCAGGCTGAAGGGGGCGGGGCGGCTGGGATCCAGGTTTGAATAGGGGAAGTTTGCAGAGCACAGTTGACCAGCAGCCAGTCTAGTGCGCTGTTTGCAAATATCCTGAGCTGAGCACTGCAAAGGAGAGGGAGAAGGAAGTGGAACACCGACGGACGGACGGACTGCTGCTAAAAACAAGCCTTTTTATTTTGTTGCATCGCACAGAGGATCGCTCTTTATTCCGTTCACCGACTAAAAATTTGAAACGCAGGTGTATAGATTTTGTTTTCTTTCCATCCAGGCAAACAAGTTTGTGGAAAAAAATGGATGTTTTACCGATGTGTAGTATTTTTCAAGAACTCCAAATAGTTCACGACACGGGCTATTTCTCAGCCTTACCATCCCTGGAGGAGTACTGGCAGCAGGTAAATATGACTTATTCCTTATTAACTCTACAGCTGGAACCGAGCGGATGTCACGCTCCTGTCAGATCACCCAACGCTGAGTTTAGGCGCTTCGTAACTTCGTATAAAATCGTCCTGAAACTGCGGGGAAAGCGGGGCACCGTTACTGATCCATTCTCAGTTTCGGTATGAAGTTGTGTTGGCACGCTGCTGCAGCGGCTCACTTTGACACTGACAGCTTCACACAGTTCAGTTGGGTTTGTGCTGCATGGCGTTCAGAATGAATGGAAGACAGTGAACCTTATTCAGCGACAGCAGCATGTTTTACCTTGTTTTTTTTTAGCCACCTTCTAAATATATAAGGCTTTATTGCTTGTTTTACAGTCGAGGAGCTGCTTTCGATCAATTTATTATCACAAAAATAAAACGGAAAAAAAAAAGCAACCCGCGGACGTTGCGGGAGGAAGTGCAGTTTGAACTCATTCACCAGATGACAGATAATCAGACGAAGCCCCACGCGTTTGCTTTGACAGTGTTTTCCTGCTCCATCACGATCACCTGCATTCACCCTGAGATTTGAATGAAGTCCATAACGTGACGCTATTAAATGTCAAATCCTTCGCGCATGATTAAGGACTACAGCACGGTTTGGAGACGTTCAAGGAAGACTTCAGGGGCGCTTCCAGAAAGTTTTCGATTTTAGGGGGGCGATCATCATGCAGTGGCTTTTAGGACTTTTTAACAAACTGTAGACCATGTATAACTTAAAGGAATGCATGACAAAATATAAAATAAAAGCATATTGTGATCTGTTTAACTTTAAATGACCACTATATCCAAGTTGTCTATAATTTTTTTTTTTTCTTTTTCTTTTTTTTTTTACTGAAATGTAGAACAGCTGCTCTCTAAATTTGGCAGTGGTTTCAAAGTTAATGTGCTACATTCAATAATTATTTTAGTAGAGTAACAAAGTATTACAGAGTTTGTCAGCTTTAGTTTGAAAGCTGCACTACCTGAGGAAGTATGATAGGGGGCACCCTTTTTGTTTCCATATATACATGTGTTTTTTTTTTTTGTTGTTTTCTTTCTGTTATTTGATTGTTCTTTGCATCCCAAAATATTCCCCCAAGTCATTTTCAAATGAGGGCAGAAAAAAATGCTAATGCTAGTCCGCTGGCTTTATTCAGCCAGCTGACTAGCAGTGCACATCAACATCTGAGTAATGAAGGGAGACTTTTGTTGCTGTACTATATTACTATATAGAAAATTATTTAGTTGGACTTTAAAGTTTTACCTGCATGAGTCATAGAACATATTTTTTATGAGACCATAACTTTTCATGTATTTAGCCTGAAAAGAACTGCCACCATTTCTGGTTTTAGGATTAGGATAATCTCTCAATTCCTTATCTGGATTCAATTCTTATGGTATTGTGAGAGAATCGACCTTACTTACTTTTATTTTAGCATATGGGGTTAAGTCCTGAGGAAAAAAGATTTTTTGGAAACAATTGGAATTGGCAGGTCATACTAGGAGAAGCCTAATCAGTGCATCTCTATGTGTAAATGAATGACTCAATTAATACATAGATTTAAGTCCATTTTAAAGACACAACTGGTAAACTTGGAAAAGGGATTTGGGTGACCAGCACATGTAAACTGTCCCCTTTCCCTTTTAGGCCCCAAATATTTTTAAGGTTCCAAAAGCCTGCAGGGGAATATTTTAATTCATATCTGCCTTTCCTCCCAGCACCATCAAACAAACGCCTACTAGCCTTGTTTCCCTCAGCTTTAATGGCCGCAGTGTTCATGTTAAGTAAACTGGAAGTTGCAGTATATGTTTTACTGGTTGCTGAAGGGAAGACGTGATTGCATGTCTGCAGGAAAAGCAGCTGAATGGTCCTTTGAGGCTGCAGGGGGAAGTTGAGTGTCTTCCTTAAAAGGACTCTAAAATTTGCTCAGTGAGTCATCAGCGCCGGAGTGCCGAGATGACAATGCAGGTTTGCATGCTGGAGACTTCCACCGGCTCGTCTGATGTTTGATGATAATGATTTAGGAAGGCGAGGTTAAGGAACAAATGTGAAACCAGATGTGCCATATTATTTTCCCCTATGAATCATTTAGGTCTGCAGAGAGGATATTAAACACTCTCGCTCAAGACGAGATGGGCTTAAGTAAAGTGTCCCATTGCTGCTCTAAATTGCCGCCATAAACGATGCACAGAGGAATCAAATCCGTACTGTTTCCCAAATTGCTGAACCACCAGGCCTGATCCCTAAAAATGCAGGCATAGCTGGGATTTCCTGGTTTGCACTTCCTGCTGTAAGCATTTAGCCAACATTACACCACCAAAAAGCATGTTGGGGATGTGCACATGCATGATTTAAGAGGATTTCCCTCACTGCTGTGAGTGAACCTCCTCTCTTCAGGGAGGCTGCTGCAATAATGTTTTTTTTTTTTCTTCCCTTCTCTTCAAATTCTGGCAGACTTGTTTGGAGTTGGAGCGCTACCTACAGAGTGAGCCCTATGTCTCCACGTCCGAGCTGAAGTTCAGTGGCCAGGAGGACCTCTGGAGCAAGCTGATTCTGGCTTGTGGGGACAAGGCCAAGGGTGAGTCTGACCCCAACCTGGCCCCAGCCCTCGAGGAGGACAATCAGGACAACCAGATCTTGGACAGCAACAGCGTGAACTCTGATGCCAGCAGCGATGCTTCGGACAGTTTTGAGGAGCTCTCCCCCACTCACAGCTTTACCTCCAACCCATTGGGGTCCGTCTTGGTCGGCTCTGGACCTTTTAGCCCCTCGGTCATCAGCACCCCTCCATCGTCTCCGGAGGCCACCGTCGGCAGCGCCTCGGCGGTAAACGGCTGGGTGGCCACGCACGCTGGGTTGAACCTGCCGGTCAAAATCAGGACCGGCGGCGGTGTCGGCGCCGCGACCGGGAAGGCTGCAGAAAAGACTGGATCCCTCTGCGGGGACGCATCCCCAGACGCCCGGAGACGGGTGCACAGGTGTCACTTCAACGGGTGTCGCAAGGTTTACACGAAGAGCTCACACCTGAAGGCGCACCAGCGCACTCACACAGGTGAGTTTCAGTGGGAGTGAAGCAAGTGTGTGATTTGTTTGAAAACAGAGGAGAAACGGGAGGGGGGGGGGGCTGTGTTCAAGGAAATCCAGTTCATCTGTGAAGCTTAAAACCAAAGGAACACATCAGGGACTGCCGGAAGTGGAGCTATTTGAGTGTCCACCTTAATGTATTGTGTAATGTGATTAAAGGTCCACATTGCATGATGTCCTCAGCTGGAGCACTGCTAGCATTAGCTCCGCATGACTGGATACCTAAACTGTGACCTAATCTATGTGGAATGTGACTGACGGAGCCAGTGAGTGAGCGAATGGCAGGGAGGGAGGGGCTGGTTGCACATGGGAGATGAAAAGACTTGCAAACAGATTGAGTTTCACCATGGGAAAGGGGTGAGTGGGCGGGGGAGGCAAAGGGGCCTCTGTGTTTTGAATGGTCATTTAAATGTCCTTTTCTATTTAGTAATGTGAAATTTCCCTTGTTTTTTTTTAGTTTGCATGTTTATATCTACTCCCTCCAAACATTCCCCTACATAGCAATGCAGTCTGCATTCTTAGCATGCTGCAGGTTTCATCAAAATCTGTACTGAGCCAACAGGCTCTGTGGAATTCCACTCTTGGTAGGATTGTCTGCACCCATGTTTCCTCATCTGATCTTCAACCACCCAAGGCCGGCTCATTTTAATAACAACAGTCGCAGCCAATGCTGGGAGGGAGGCAGTAGAGCCGTTTTCTGTAGGGTCCCTCTGACGTCTTCCTGTATCCGCTCCACAGGTGAAAAACCATACCGGTGTTCGTGGGAGGGCTGCGAGTGGCGCTTTGCACGGAGCGACGAGTTGACCAGACACTTCAGGAAGCACACAGGGGCCAAGCCATTCAAATGCAATCACTGTGACAGGTAAGCTGGCCCCTCCTGCTCATGATAAAGCTGCTGTCTCTGCAGCTTTCTGCGTCATCAGATGCAGATCTTTAAAGATTTAAGCCATTACTGTAACACAGTCAGGCAGCCAAAAACAAGCTTAAACGGGAATAAGACTTAGATAGCATCTCTAAATCTAATGTATTGACCAATCCTGAGTTACTGTACAGGTATTTTTTAATCCCCTTTGCTGTTTTCCCATGATAAAGCTACAAAGCTCCTCTATATTTCTCTAACATACCAACACCAGGTTATGCAATAGTTTCCAATGTTTATTTTGCACATAAATACCCCTTTAATACTTAAAGGCTCACTGGAAACACTTAAAATATCGGAAATATAGTGCGCTGGTCTGATGAGGCTGAACAGAAACAACAGAAAGGTGATCTATGGAAAATCCTTAAATGTTGGATGTTGGCAAATGCTGTTGGCAAATGCTGTAATCACCTTAAATCCAAAATAATTTCTGTAAAACATGATGGTGGCATGAAAATCCTGTGGGAATACCTGAATATAGTTGATAAAAATCCCTGAAAAGATTAGAAAATTCTCCCTTTTAAAGACTGAGCTTAAGCTATTTATTCAAAGAAGAGCGTGAAACGGTGTTTCTCTAGATGTTTAGTATCACTAGAGGTGAAGAAAGGTACATGGATGAAGATATTTTTAAAGCCTTTTTTTTTTTTTTCTTCTGTTCATCAAAATACTTTGAGCGTCCTCATGTTTTGTCATCCAAGAACATCAAACTGAAACTGAGTTTTAATTTTTATTTTCCTTTTTAATCTGACATTTTTAATGAAGATCAACCCATACATCTTCTTATTTCCTTTTAGACCGATACTGATTATTTAGACTTATTCTGATTCTTGATGTCAAAATTCCTTTTTCTTGCTCAAATTACATGATAAAAATGGTGCATTTATAAGAAATGTTACACAAGTCTCAATTTATAAAAAACAAACCTTTATAAACAAAGTATTGACATTGGATAACAAATGGAAGGAGAAGCAATGCATGTGCTTTAGGTTATTTCCAGGCATGGCTGCTGAATACACCAATGAATTGACAAATGCGTGCATGTATTGGCAGATATAAGAAAAAGCACGTTGACGTATCCGTCTATCAGTCATTTTTTTTTTTTTTTTTTTTTGGTATCTGATCTATCAACCTTATATCACTTTCCTCATTAGTGACTGACCTCCTTCCCTGCTTTCTCTATGTCCTCAGATGTTTCTCAAGGTCTGACCATCTGGCTCTTCACATGAAGAGGCACGTCTAACGCAGGGCAACCGAGTGGAGACAACTGGGCAACGCAGCGAAGAGGAATTCTTTTTCTCTCTTATTTTTACATTTTTTCTGAGTTTTTTTTTTTTGGAAGAGAGAGAAAGAGGGGAAAGAATGAATCCAAACGCACGCCATCTCTCGACTGGTCTCTTGGTTGAACTGTCCCAGAGAGCAGAGTGGCGAGGAGGGGGGCGTGTCCCAGCCAAAGCATGCCGTTTTGCACCGTACTGAAATAACCCAGTGCCTCCGGGACCTCTCTTTTTAGAGAAGGGCGCTCTGATGGTTGTCTGTTGCAACAAGAGAACGAAATCATGGACGTCGGGGAGGATTTTCTTTTTTTTTGTTTGTTTTGTTTTTTTCCCAACTGAGGACTTTAATTGCAGAAAAAGACAAAAAAAAAATGCTTAAAAAAAAAACAAAATCAGAAAAAAAGCGAGTGAATGAATTGTATGTGTGGTGCATGATGTTTTGGGGGCATCTCCCGGACAGCAGATACACTGGTACTTTACAAACCTGTCTGAGGTAAGCATGTGTGCACTGTGAATGTGAGATTGGCTGACCAGCCCCCCCCCCCCTCGTCTCTGTGTGGAAGAAGAGGAGCGGGATGAAGAGTTGGATCGGTGTGGGGCTGGTACCAACGTTGCTGTGGACTGAATGAGTTTCTGTGGCAGTGGGTGGGGGGAGACATTCCTGCTGCTGTTTCCCAGGTGGCAGTATGAGGATGGGGCCAAGTCCTGTCCGCCTCATCTGTCTGGTACCCTGACTCTGTAGATGGGGGGGGATGGAGGGGGTTGCTTCATCTGAAGCATGTCAGTTCTTAGGTTTGACCAGAAATAGACATAAATTCTTCTGGTATGTGACCCAGGGATTGAAGAACACCCCCCTCCCTGAGCTACAGAAACTTTTTTTTTTTTTTTCTTTCTTTTTTTTTTTTTTTCTTTTTTTTGGTGATTCTTTTTTTTTTTTATTTTTTTTTTTGGTGCAGCTACTAAATGTGCAATGTGTTATGTAGCCTGGTTTCTTATTTTTCTACAAGCTACAAAGCCCATTTGTAGTCCCAACTGTATAAGCTGTGTGCTTAGAGGTATAACACAACTATACTATTAACTTCAGTATCATAGACAGGTGTTGCATGGTTCTAGGGGATTGTTCCATTTTTTTCTTTCCAGTTTCCACAGTAATCAGGACTGCAAATAGTTTTAAGAGAAGTGCAGCTAAAACGCAAACGGTTAGATGTTACAATATTGTACATAAAAGCCTCAACGATTCTTCCCTTTGGTTTTTTTTTTTTTTTTAAGTAGAGATGCACTGATCTGACTTGATCAGGTATGACCTGCCTGTAATGCTTTTTAGCATTTTTTTTTTTTTTTTTTTTTTTCAGGTTAGTAGTTTTGAAAACATAAAATGAAGGAATAAATTGTACCGCTTTGTGTACCTAACTATGTCTCCAAACTTGAACTAATTTGTTTTGTCTTTTTATATAATTATATATAAACACAAATTTTGTTATTAAACTAAGAAAAAAAAGTTTCCAAGTACTTTCTATTTGATGCCTTTGTAGACAGAAAAAAAGGTGGAGATTTTAGGTTTTGATGCATTTAAAGTGGGAAAACAAGCAGCTTTTTTTTATTTTCAGTATCTTAAGACGCTGATCACAGTTCAGACCTGATCAGGGTAAAATCAGCCATACAACTGGCTGATTGACTGGTGCATCTCTACTTCCATAATTCTTTCCACCTTATTCCCATTTCATTCTGGTTTTCCATCTGCCTGGAGATTTCACTGCTGCTCATGTCCATCTAATGCCTCAAAGACTTAATTGTTTTGCATACATCTTTTTTATGTCTGCGTGTGTGTGTTTGTACACTTTCTTTCTATCTAATAATGCACTGTTGACCTTAATGGTGCCTTATGCAAGTAACCGCCTCTCCTTGGGGATGTTGCGTTTGTCGTCTAAATGAATCTTTTTATTATTCCTTTTTTTTCCAAGTTGGATCAAGGCTCAATTATAAAACTGTTGTGATAGTTACAGTTTGCCTGATGCTTAATTGTGCTATTGAATTTGTAGCTGTTCACAAAAAGTACCTGTTAACATCTTATCGCCTTTATTCTTGATTTGTTTTGTTCTGTTTTTTTTTTTTTGTTTGTTTGTTTTATGAGACGGAGCGGCAGATTAGCTGCTGCTCATCAGATTTAATTTAAGTTTTAACATTTGTATATAGAAGCAAATGCTGTATGTTAAAAGCACTTACATTCATTAATTAAAGGTGTTAACTACTGTGTAGTAATGTACCCAAGTCCATCTCACACAGTGGAAAGGTACAAGTGACTAAGAGTTTAAAAAAAAAAAAATAAGTACATGGTTTCATTGTATTTCAACAAAGTTTTCAATCCCCAGAAAACAACAACAAAAAAAAACATTGATAACCAACTTTGTGGCAAGAAAGTCACATTCAGAAGTACTGGTGATTGCTCAGCAACAGCTTAGGGAGGGGGGAGTGCAGTGCTGCTTGACTCTGTAAGATTTTTTTTCTAAACTAACTTTATCGTACCTTGATCCTGGTAGTCAGTCCGTGGCTAGTCCCCCGCCATCACCCCCTCTTCCTTCCCTCCTCGCTGTCCCTGCATCCCTGTAAGTGGGACTGAAGAAAAAGCTAAAGATTTATTGTAATTAACAGGCTGCAGTCGGACAGGCCTCGCCTTGTACTGCCTCTCGGTAATGAATTGCTAAAGGCTTTGTTGGCATGGAATCTGTCACAGACTGCTGACTGTGTAGGTTGGCTATTGACCTGTCTGGAGCACGTTGTTTTAGCCAAGCTGCAACTGTAATACGGAAACCACAGCAGCGAGCGCGCCAGAGGATGGGGTGATCGGGTGCATGTCAAGCTTTCAGGGCCTATGAGGAAACTGGGCCAAAAAGACAAACGTGGTTAAAGATTGAGAGTGGCTAAAAGGCGGCTGGGATTTTACTTATTAATGCTTCAGGATGAAGCGATCTGTCCCTCCTGCCCCGGGTCAGCGACCCCCGATGTCGGAATCCAATGTTGCAGCAAGTCGCAAACCGCGGCACACTCCGGATGTATGGATTTCAGATCACTCGGGCGGAGGGAAGGGGATGAGTACAAACTTGAAACTGCTTGCTGCAGTAGATTTGGAAGTTGCTGCCGATGCCTCTCGTGGGCAAAGAGCTGCAGCAGCATCCATTCTGTGCGAAGAGCAGCCAATACCGTTCAAGTGATAATTGAGCCTTGATTTAGCATCATGGGTTGTTTTTTTTCTTTCATTTTGCTTGCATCTATTTACACTTTTCCATCATCTCTTTCATCCCACTCGCCTGGCTGTTCTCTCACATATAAAACACTCTCGCTCTCTCTCACACACACACATTCAGCTCTTTGTTCTCAACTGAATCTTTGTATTAAAAAAAGAAAAAGACTTTTGTAAAATTGTTATGTTTATGCTTTATGAAATTTTTATTTGAAATTGTTTTGCAAAATTGTTATATTTCTGTATGAATGTATTTTTTATTGGAATAATAAGAAATTCTTATCTGACTTTGGCTCGCTTCCTTTGTTTCTTCAGTTGATTTCTCCTCAGTTGGGTTTTTATTACTGTGAGTGCTTGTTGTGCATAAGTGGAGGGAAATGGCTGCCTTGCATCCTGCTCTAAAGTACTCGGGTTAAATTAGACTTAAAGATATAGTGCCTCGCAAAAATATTCATATCCTCTAAAGTATTTGAAGATTTTTTGACCCTACGATTACAAATCCTGATGTGTTTAATTGGAAATCTCTTCTAGAGACCCACACAATGTTATCAATCATTAAAAAAAAAAAAACTTATAGATTCTAAGTTTTTTTGCAAGGGAAAAATGGGTCCTCAGTTCTCCTGTAGAATTTTGTCGTTCCACCTTTTCAACAATTTGAGTTTTCTTGTGGTTTCTCTTATCAGCTTTGCTCATCTAGAGATGTATTTTGCATTCCTCTTTGCAAAACTGTTCAATCTCAGACAGATTGGAAGGAAAGCGTCTGTGAACGTTGGTTTCTAAGGCTTACCACTGATTCCCTGTTGGCATTAGGTCTAGGCTATGACTGGGCCTACCTAACACTATATGCTTGGCAGTGTTGTGTAAGTTACTTTAAAAATGTAATCCGTTACAGTTACAAGTTACCTTGTTTAAAATGTAATTGTAGTG
>JAUZNJ010039000.1:0-10884 GCA_034780135.1 Jordanella pulchra | reverse complement strand
ATATGATCTGATTAAATTGTCAATGTAAAGTGCCTTGAGATGACATGTTGTGAATTGCTGCTGTATCTGAATTTATTAAGAAAAAGTTATAAAAATTCAAATGCAAAATAGTTTTATTTGAGAAGGTGGCCGTTAATAAAACCATTCAAGATTTTCATCTTTGTGTGTTTGTGTTGATATTGATATCAGCACACTCACAGTAGCTTTGCCACGGGTTGTTTCGATTGAGCCTGAGACATGGACATCCAGCGAATGTGGTGCATACTGTGTCTGTGTTCATGGAGGCTCTCCAGTTAATAGTTTCAACGAGTCATTGTGTCTGTTTTCTTCTGGGTATTTGCTGCATACTTAGGAGCTCATTAGCTTAGCATGATAGTCATGAATTAGCCAATCTCTTGCGAAACACAGTCTTTCCGAAATAGCAAATTTTTCAATAATCTTTCTCTTTGCCCAGTGGGATGTAGATCCTCGCTGTCCCTCCTCTCCAAAGGCATGTTGTCTTTTATATGGCTTGCTTGTTCGAATAATATATTGCATCTGTACTGTATATTGCAGCAAGAGGAGCAGATAGCAGAGGAGCAGAGGGGGAACTCACCAAAATAAAAAACATTTGACGAGTGGGGAGTGTTAATTTTGAACCCTGCCTGAAGGACTCCTTTAACCTCTGTCCATCCTCAGCTTTCCTTGGTCCCATACAGCATTGGATTTTGTCACAGGACTTTCAACATCTCAGGATTTGATCACAATCTTTACTATACCTGACCATTCCTCTTAAGCCTGCCATCTCATCCTCCTTAAGAAACTTCTCTTAGCCTTTCAAACGACTTACTAGTAGGACATTGTTCTATGACTGCATGCCATCCCTCAGGAGATTCTCTCTGACCGTGGACCCCAGTTTATCTCCTGGGTGTGAAAACAGTTCTGCTCAGCCCTCATCCCCAAGGTTTGCCTCTCTTCTGGCTTTCACCCCCAGACTAACAAACAGTGGACAAACAGAATGGATGAACCAGGAACGTAGTGTCCCATCTGTAAAAATGCTGAAACCCTAAGTTGATTTCAATTAAGGTTAAAATCCGAATTGTTGAGAGATATACCTTTGATTGTTAAAACTGTTAAACAAAACATTAGCTAAACCTTATTTTACCTGTCTCGATATGGCCATTGCAATACAGTTTTCTCTGTCTGTTTTTTTGTTATGTTTTCTTCATGTACAGCCTTGAACTGTCTTGTTACTGAAATGTGATTTACAAATAGACTTGCTTTTTTTTCGAGATAGTTGTTGCCTTAGATTCTCTGTATTAATTTTAGTTCATTTTATTTTGTCTTATTTGCCTATTACTTGGATCACTTTCAATTCCTGCTTTTGACTTTTAGTTCTGCGTTTTAGTATCATTATTTTAGTTTTGTATTTGGTCATGTGATTGTTGCTTAAAACTTAAATTCTTCTTGTTCTCTTCTACTTGCAGCAAAGCTTCTGTGTCTTTGTTATTGCACTGAGCTACTATTCTGCCTACAGATCGTGGTGAGTGCAAGAAGGGTCATCAGACCTCAAAGACGAAGAGCTTATAGACCAAAAACTCTCAGACCACCAGATGAAACATGCAAAAAAATGTATTGCATTATAAGAAGGGTTTGACAGATTTGATGAAAACAGAATAATACATTGAGAAGCTTAGTGATTTTTTAAAAACTCTATGGTTTAATATGGTATGTAAATGCAGGTTTTGTCTAAAAATGACACAAAGAACAATCATTTCTAAACATTGTGAAATGAAAAACACCGCAAGTCACAGATTCATTCTTAGATTGTTCCTATACAACTAAGCAGATTTAGTGACATGGTTGTGGTAAAACTGTAGTTAAAAACAGGAAGAAACCCTAAAGACATTTTCTATTTGTTTTTTGGGCTTTCTCATGGAAATGCTTTAAGTCTTTTTTTTCCCTGGCTTGATGCTTACCTCAATTGTTCTTGTGAAAATTGGGAATATTTTATATTAAAAATGACCCTATGCACTTTAATATTTTTTAAATTCTACTATAGTTAAACAAAAAGAAACAAAATATTTTTTTAAAGTCCTGAATTGTAAATTATAAATCTGTAGAATTATTCTTAATATATTTAAAAATATTTCTTTTAAGGCTTTTTTGTTTTGTGCTTGTAATGTGTTTTATTTTAAAACTTCTTGATGCTAGTTGTTGACAGGTTTCACTGATTGGCTGTAGATTGGCTCCCTGTGTTGAAATAGTTTTCCTGTTTGTCAAGATTTTCTGCCGAGGCGTTAACAGCTCACTCTAACTGCGTCTATCTATAGTACAGATCTCTCTATCTCTCTTCTGTAGAGCGACTGAAAAAGAAAACATGGGTAAAATTAACACATGCCTGAAGGTTGTTTTCATCTCCTTTAATATCTTGTTTGCGGTAAGGAAAATAGACTTTTTATTTCATACCTTAGATAATTCATGTATTTTTTCAGATAACTTTAGTTTTCTTCAAAGCAAGTAGAGATTCGTATTATGTTTATTAGAAAGAAAAGGGTGTAATATGGCCAGAAGGTAAGAATATATGGATTTTTGTATTTCCTTTGTTTATTGAATAAGATAGATTGACAAAAAAACCCAACAAATAAATATATATAAAAAAAAGAATCAGCAGAAAGTGTTCCTTTTTCAAATTTGATTTTCGTGTCTTAAATGTGATTCATTTATCAGTAATTTTAGGGCGTTTTCTGAATATTAAAAAACACATTTCATTTAATAAACTATTGTTTTTACGTACAGAAAAATTAGAAATGTATTTAGATATTCAAAAAGGTATTAATTATTTTTCCTTTAAATAGACTTCTAATTAAAATCAATCTTTTTGGTCACTGTGTATCCTTTATAAAGCTTCCTAATGTTTCAACATGAGCATTTTTTTTTCTCCAGAATTTCCATGGTGAACTGTTATTTTTATCTTACCCGCATTTAAAGTGATGTGGTCTTTTCAAGTATTTTTTTATTTATCTGTCATAAATCAAATCTTTTTGTCCAGCATTTTTCATCGAAATCTTAGTTCTGGTTTTAGCTCTCTTTTGCTCTCTAGTGTCTTATTGTTGAAATGACACATTTGTAATGATAACACAACTAAAGAAAACTGCCATGTTTAAAAATGTTAAATATGTACCATGAAACAATGAAAATGGGCACTGGGTAAAATGCATCATGCTACTGTGACATGTTCCTAATGTTCAACCAATTCTATGGCAAGTCATTTTAGCATCTGAATAAATTCCTTTAACCATCTGCAATTAAATTTGTAATAAAAGTACAAAGAAAAGTTGAAGAGAGATGAGATTAAAATAGTCTGAAATAGGAAATACCTTTTAAGAAAGCTCAGGATAGATAACCTGATTTGTCAATTGAAAAGGCGCACATTACGATTCAATGCAATGTTACAGTTATGGCTCTGGCTGTTCTAGAAAGAAATTTTTAAGAAAAAGGCAAAATTAAAAGAGCTCAGAAGTATGGAATATGGTGAGAATGTGGTCTTTGTATATTAAAACCTGACAATGCACTTAAAAAAGGCTTAGTACTAAACTGATTTTAGGTGTAGTTTCTATGACATTAAAAATAATAAATTGTACAAAAGCCCAAAACTACATTCTTAAAAGACAACAATGAATTAAAATTACTACGTTATATTTTCTTATATACTCAAGATTATTTTCTTTGAAAATTTGATATTTCTTATTGTGTCTTTTTAATGAAACTAACTGATTTATCTCTTTTTTAGATTTTAGGAGCTTTATTGATCTACGGTTTAGTAAGGACTGGTTTGTCTGCTGAGGTAATATATGAATTAATATATTAATTCACTTTAATTCAATTCATTTTAATTTATATAGCGCCAATTCACACCACATGTCATCTCAAGGCACTTTACAGAGACAATTTAATCAAGTCACAGTCAGATTGGTTAAAAGTTTTCTATCAAAAGAAAAGTCGATTGCATCGACTCACTGATTCGACAGCAATCCCTCACACCAAGCATGCATGTAGCAACAGTGGAGAAACGGAAACTGAGCAGAAACAGTTTAGTGTGAGCGGCCATCTGCCGAGGCCGACTGGGGTTCAAGGAGGCAGAAGCAGACAGACTGAAAAAAGTAGAGATATAAAAGGTAACTGTCATCCAGCTCCACAGGAAAGACACAGCCCCATAGATGAGCTACAAGCCAGCTATATATATATATATATATATATACATAAATATATCTACTCAGACTCCCTTGAGACCAGTTATTTAAAGAAATATACTCTTTAATAAAGTACAAACTTGGATAGATTTTTCATGTAGTTAAAGTTGTAGTTTACACGAAAGTCAACAATGTTTAGCCCTTTTGATGTTAGGCTACTAGCTTCTTATCTCTGTGACAAATAACCCTGCATCAAAAATATTCTAATTCATGGATGAATGGATAGAGAGAGAGATTGAAAGACAGATAAATTTAGATTCTTAAGATATTAAGAGAAAGTTGTAATAATCTGTTTGATTTCTGCAGTAGAACCTGTGTTTTTGCTCTCTCCTCTGACCAGATGCAAGCAATAAAAGGACCGAGCACACTCTTGGTTTTGGTGTTTGCTATTGGCATTCTGGGGATCTCATTGCTGGGAAGCATTGCTGCAAAAACCGAGAATAAAACCTGCTTAAAAGTTGTATGTACAAGAAGTCCGATTATGGACTTAAAAAAAAACAACCTATTCCAAATAAAGCATATTAACAATTCATCTATTAGTCATTGTTTTTTTTAGTTTGCAGGTCTAATGGGGATTGGAATGATCATCATGCTATTCTTTGGAATTACTACTGCTTCTTCCAAGACACAGGTAATCTTCTACATTTAATATACAGTGTAAGGAAATGGACAGTTAAAAATATAGATCAGTCTATGGATGCTGCATGGCTCAAAGTGTGGAGAAGGCATGCTGTGTGCTAAAGGATATCCACCCTCAAATACTTCCAACAAAGCAGTCATAGTACCGACCTCTTGGTCTTGTCTTTAAGAATATGTAGAAGCTAGCACAGGTGCAAAATTTTGCAAAAGTTAAAAAACCTGAAGCTCTGTTAGTTTGCTTCACAGTAACCAATCAGGGGATGTGTTTGTGACATGTGTTAAGTACAGTAGCTGAGAAAAAGATTTTTTTGCAAAAAAAAAAAACACCAGAGAAAGTTGATTCGTCCCCCATGGTGGCAGAGCAGCTTCTGGTGCAGATGTAGAACTAGCTGAAGTTGGAGCAGATCTAGTGGTGCTGATGCCATTGTTTTGGCTTTCCGTATCACATACAGGACCATGACTTGCTCTCAGCCACAGTGGTTTCAACAGAAACTCATCATATATTGTGACCCACAGGGCACAGAATATGGTGCAGCACCAGTGAGTGGAGAGATGTTCCCCAAATTTGATGTTGAGGTGAAGCGAGCTGGAATTTCGCAGAATTGTTTCTTACAGGGTGCTGAAATGTCAAGCGACCAATGCCAGGCAACGCACTGAGAAATTCGCGATCGGTGTGAACTTAACTTTCGGACAGCTTTTCGAATGTACCACATCCAATTTAATCAATGTTCTTAACTTACAGTGAATGGTTGTAAATAAACCTCGTAAATTTAATTGAATTATACTTTATTGATCTCCAGAGGTAAATTCTTAGACAGTTACTCGTTGGTCCAAAGGAATGCACAAGGTCAGATCCGTGTGAGTAGAGACAGGCAGATTAATCAAAGCGGCAAACCATAGTTTAGAGGTACAATAGCAGGTCAGGAGTCAGAGCCAAGTGATCAGAGATCCAGGGACAATCTGAGAGCGGGGTCAGGGCACAGAAAACAGGTCAGAGATCCAAAAACACACAATGACAGGTCTGACAGGGTTCAGGCAGGCAGACAGACAGACGGACAGACAGACAGGTAACAGAAATGCTGGACAAAACTAACTGATGGCTCGTAATAGTTTGACAGTATCAGCTAGTCTGAGAGCTGATTACAATGCCAGGAGATCAGGTGAATCTGATGGGGGCTGATTGGGAATGGGGCAGAGGTGTGTAGAATGATGAATTAAACCAGCACTAGTGCCAAGAATCATGACAGCTACGACCTGCCATGCTTGTCAGAAGGTGTTCATTCATAGAAATGGCACTGGAGATGAAGTAGAAAAACTCTGCTGGTTCTGAGGTTCTGCTTACTGCTGCAGAATTAAAGAACCGGTAAAATTAAAACAGTGGGGAATAAATCACAAGAGCTGTAATGCTGTGGTTGCAGTGTAACACAAGTTAAGATAAAACAAAAAAAGATATACTAAGAAAAATAATTTGGCCAGAAAACAGTCAATGAAAACTACTGATGGAAGCAAGAAGTGCAACATATGATGTTAATACTTAATATGAGTTCAGCACTAACCAACACAACGTTCATGGGGGACAAATCTCCTATTAACAGACATACACACCTGTGCTGTATATCTCCAGACCACATCTGTCTTCCCTTCATCTCACTCTCCATCTCTCTCAGTCAACGCATAAAAATAAAAATTCTAACTGTGATAATTGAATTTGACAAAATCAGACAGACCCAAAACCAAATAATCTTCATTTACTGGAATAACAAAGACAAGGAGCTGCGATGGAGTGAAATGAATGCAAGTCTCACTGTTAGAGGAGCTTTGCTAAACGTTTAATCCATTTGCTGTTCCAGATGTTATTTCAACAGTAGTTTGATCGATAACTGTTTTTTTTTTTTTAAAAAATGACAATAAATTAATAATCTGGATACCAACATGCCAGCTGTAGTTGTAGTGACTGATAATTCTGTCATCAGGCATAAAAATGTAATTTATAATTGAAAGGTTGTATGATTATATAATAATGTAGTCTAACAAAATAAAAAGTTGCTTCAAAGTAAAACAAATGTAGTCATTATGGGAAAAATAGATTTGAATCACAGTTGATTAAACAGTTTGGAGCACTCGCAAATGTTTTTGTACCTGAGAGAAGATTAAAAATAGGAGAAAAATGCTGAATGGGATATTTTCTCTCAAATCCCTCATACAATTGATTTAAGAATGAATTTGTTCTTATGAACGGTTCTTGTATCAGGCCCATTGTCTCTAAATAAACTAATAATAAATATGATTATGTGCACTAAGGTGAGTTTCCACAAGTACTCTAGATCTCTGCATTATTCAAACACCAGTTGAATCCAAATGTATCCCTACTTATAATTTTGTATATCTAAACCACAAGGCATGAATTTAATAAGCAGTTTCCACTAACTGAATCACTCATTATAGCATCTTTATTAACAACAAGCAAATATTAGGCATTTTTTTTTTTTTGCTTTAATCTTGTAAGTCTTTTGACTCTGATAATGCTAATCATGCTTTTCTTACCGTTTAGGTCAAAGAAGTCTTGAAAAGTCCTGAAGTTGCCAAGATGTTCACTGATGATCTTGCCACGCTTAGGGAATTAGAACAAAATGTAAGAATAAAGGGCTACCGTTTCTGGTTGTCTAATACCTCATATTTTTTGGCAAATAATCATATTAAAGTTAAAACACGTGCTGCTGTTTTGTGACAGAAAGTAAAATGTATAAAAGACATCAGGAATCTTTAATCTTATGTCTTATGATTTAGATGCAGTGTTGTGGATGGACTGGTGTCAAGGAATATTCACAGATCCCTTACTCTTGTAGCTGCACACCATCAAAAACTAAATGTAAATCCAATCCTCAGGTAAAATAAAGAAAATTAGATATGCCTCTTATAAAATATTTTTAGTTAAAAATGATTCACATTATCTGCAAATCCTTTAATGTGGTTTTGTTTTTTTACAGGGATTTACAGGACCATCGTATATCTATCCCCAGGTATTCAGTCAAGCTTACTATGAGTCCTAATGACACCTAAGATCAATAAGTTAATTCCCATTTTCTCCTCTGCAGTCTTGCCTTGAAGTCTTCATATATTATGCTGAAATTGGCATCAATATATCGTTGGGTTTCTATTTTGGATTCTGTCTTGTTGCGGTAAGTTTTTATTCTAGTAAGTTTTACTTATGTATCTTTATCTATAAATACTTATAGTTGCACAATAATTAAGAAAGTAGAAGAAATGTTCTGACTGTTGGTGTCTTTTCTTTCAAATTGCATCTCTAAAACATGTTGCATTACATGTTGTATCACTGGTTTTTGTTGGGATTTTTAAATGAAATATAGAAGCCAAAATAAGATGTGAACTTTAATTTTTCTGTGACACTTGTGCGTTTTGACTTTTTAACATTGTGGAAAACTGAAGAAGACAAAAACACATGTATTTAAAGTAAATATACCAGGAGATACTATGAAAACACAGCTTAAAAAAATTAAAGAATGCCTTTTTAAGCTTTGTATGATATCAGATGTGATTGATTAAAATTGAGGAACCATCAGTATAAATGCATATCGATGGTTCTTTTGGTTGCTTTTCAGTTGTTAACTATTAATCAGAGTAAAATTCACATCTGGTTGCGGGAGGTGATCCCCTGACTGAACAGAGGTTTTAAAGGCACTCCTACTCAACCCGGGTGGAACATGTCAGGGTCACTGAGTCATTTGAATTTCTGACCAAACCAATAGAAACAGACTTTCTGAGTGTGGCCTGAGGCCCCAACATCCTCCATTGGCTCTATGCTCAGCTCCTGGTACAATGAAGCTCATCTGGCAGCTCTCAGACCACCAGAAATGGTAGATTTGGCACTAGGGATTTTACAGGTAAAGGCAGGTTCCCTCAGTGCTCATGTGATGGAAGTTAAAACTTCTGTAGAAGCTCCAGTTAATATTATGTTGCCTGCAACATTGTTCAGTCAGGGGAAGCATATCCATGGAGGGATACATACTTTTCCAGGATGAACAATGACACTATGACTGCCATTCGGTAATAGGACATAACCCTTAAACCAATTGTTGGCCCCTATGCAGGGAGTTCCGAGTTGGTGCTGGCTCATGACTGAAGATGGCTGTAAGTTTGAGTCCTCCTGGCCAGTAGGGGGTGCACTCAGGCTCTGTTGCTGTCATTTAACCTGTAATTTTACCATTTGCTGGCTGGTGACCAGATCTGCTAATGCTAATTAGCAAACATTAATGTGGCAACCCCCGTGTGGCTTATGAGCTCCTTTCCATCCGTAAATCGGCACCAACCTTTAAAACCTTGACTGATTGTTTTGCTTTTTTTGTCCCTCTTTATGGTGAGGCAAGGCCATTTCTTAGAGTTACAGCTCCAAATCCTACCAATACCTGAGCTCCATCTTACGTCACTTCCACCAACTAAATGTGCGGCAAACTAAGATGTTGTTGAGGGCCGCACTGGGTTGACACGGTGACTAAAATGTCCAACGCGTGCTTCCAATTAATGTCTTAGCCGCTTCTTGTATGCAATCATCAATTTATTTTATTCCATATTTTAGACTTACATTAACAGACACATACTGACCAGGATAAAAACATACGCTGATGCCACAAAAGGCAACAATAGCACGGTCAACAGAAATTATGACTACCACCGGTGCACCCACTTCCTCATACAATGACAGCGCACCAGTATGGCTCCCATTCATACTCTATTCACAGTCATGCCCACCAACCACCCAGGTGTCAAAGTCATGTGCTCCTGTCACAGCACCAATTGTTCATTTCAATCATATGGCTCTTACACCAACTATTGCTACTGGTGCAGGATCCTTTCGTGTTGAATAATTATTTGGACCTTTCCAAATACATAAAACAATTGTTTATATACTATATTTTTTCCAGCCAAATTAATACTTTTATTTTGAACCAGTTTTCTGTTCTATCTCCAAACATTATTATAACACTGTAATTCAATACGCATATTGAAATACACAGATATGCCATGATTTGAATAGTAATAAAGAATGAGAGTAAATAGGTCAGAAATGGGTGTGTATAAAACAGATATGAGTTGGCGAAGAGGAAAGCTGCTTGAAGAAATGTTATGTTGGAATATTTTCATCATTTCTTGAGGTAGGAATGAGATAATAGTTATATGCATGGTAATCTATTCAGAGGGAGAAGAGGTCAGAAAAATATTTTAGAAAAGAGCAGCACCTGAAAAGCTATTCTGGTCGGCCCACCAGCTAGATGTAAACCTGTTATTTACTCTGGGATATGTTTTCTGTTTCTCCTGACTACCTTTCTGTCAACTTGTTATTCCAGATGTTTGGATTGATCATCGCACTCAACATGATTCGGCAGATTAATCGTTATGACCACTTTGGAGACACAACAATTGCAATGAGGGCTTTTTAACTTTTATACCTTGGAAAGGATTAATGTTTCATGATGTAATGATATATTTTTTTAAAGATCTGTTCCTTTTCTTTGCTTTTTCGTTTTTTTTTACCAAGGGTTTGCTTGACTTAATCTAAATCTATTGTGTTTCTGCTTATTCTTTTATGAAATGTAATCAGTTGTCTCAAAAAGAAAATACTCTGAACATCTTAAGTTAATGGTTAATTATAAAGTGATTTTTACTGTGATTTTGGTTATTACTTTCTATCTAAGCTAGAATTTGACATTTTTATTTGTTGGTTTACTGGCAAAATTCTATGACAAAAGAGGAAAAATCATGCACTTCTATATATAATGCATTTAAACATTTATTTGTAATTTGGATCATTGTCAACAAAAAATAATAAAAAAAGAACATATTTTTTTTTTTTTTACAATACGGTGTCCTGCACACTTTTAGAATTGTTTGGTTGTTAGGAGCAGGAACTCAAATGCCAACTTACAAGGTGTAGAGCTAGGGGCAGGCTAAGGGTGGCCCACCTGTATGTTATTTGTTGTTCGCAAATGGGTGTAAT
>JAUZNJ010038999.1:0-10884 GCA_034780135.1 Jordanella pulchra | reverse complement strand
CTACACGTCCAGTTGCCTAAACTGAACTTTCCTAGCTTGACCATGACCTGGATGACTGAGAACCTTCACCGATATGACATCCTCTGAGGCATATGAGAACATACCGCAATACTGCGGTCTTCACTACTACTATACGTCTCTCCATTCTTAGCATTGTTAGCCTCGAGCTATTTAAATTAGTTTTCACTATGACAGAAAACCCTGACTCTTGTGATATAGCCACAAAGTCTATATCACAAGACAATGTCTGTGGTTCGATTATGGATAAGTATAACAGGTCATCTGTGCTCATGTACAGAAATGTACTATGTAATATAACATAATCATAATAATATAAATCTAATAAATAATAAATCCTCTTAAGAAAAAATATATAAATAAATAAAAAATAGAAGATTGAGAGCTACAACATGTAGGCAACAGCTATACAACTGTCTCAATCATTCTTTTAAGTAGTTTTTTTCTGTAAGATTTACTGGAACAATATGGACCAAATGAATCAAAACCACATTTATTAAAAAAAAAATCATACTTTATTTATAATATTTATCATTTTTTTATCAAAGCTACTTTGTCTCTTAAAAGAAAAAATAAACCAGCATCATCTGTTCAACACATCACAGTGTGAATTTCTTTTGTGTTATTCATCACAGCAGTTGAATTGATCACTGCTATGCATCAAAAGGCATCAGATCTTTTGACAGTCCATGGAATCTTCTGTAAGAATGTGAGATCCACTAAAAGATACAAACATTTATCTTGTCTGCTCCAAAGATTTACAGTCTAACCATTTCAAAATGTTTTGTGTTACAATTTTATTCCTCAAAATATTCACTCTAAATCTAATAGTAAGAAAGTGCCTGTTAAAATAAAATACAAGTGCAATTTAAATTTTAGATACAGGGATATTACAAAAACGATAAATATTGAAAGATTTGTCATTTTGTCAAAATGTGTCTTTCAGTGTAAAAATGTTTATGCCATTATTTTGGGAGAACAAATTTGAATAATTGATGAATAAAATAAATGTATGAATTAGTTAAGTTATTGTTTTTCATTTTAGGCCACAAATTCATCAGTGTTCTGGAGTTTACTGCATTAGATTTTTTTTATGTAATGCCAATTGTTAAAGTACACAAAGCTAAAAATGAGACTTGTCCTGATCAAATGGCCAGTTCTTGATTAAAGCACATGAATGAGGGGAGGAATGTCAGATAAGCTCAAACAAAGCAGGAGAGATCTAATTTTCCTCACTATTTAAAAAAAGAAATGTCCTATCTCTGCTTCTGCACTGGCAGCTCAGATAACCTTTAAGGAATATACAGGATGACGCCAGAATTATTCTGGGCTGTGATTCAGATGTTAAAATTAGCAAAAAAGGTTGCAGGGTAGATTACCAATGAGAGCACAGACAGTTGTGCTTTCGACCTAGATGTGGCTCTTGTATAAGGAGACCATGAACAGCAACGATTTCAGCCAAGGCAAGTGTCTGCTACCAATCTGTTTATTTAAATTTACTGCACATATTGTGTGTTAGGAAATAACTAAGTATGGTGTGGTGTTGAAGTATATTTCAACTCCATAAGACTCTGCTTTCCAGCTAAGGTTTATAATTTAGAAAAAATGAATGCCATGATTAACCAGAATAAAGCATATTTGTCAAAACAACAAGCTTATCTCTCAAAAAATTATACTTTATGAAACTTTAAACCAAAGTTGTATTTTTATGTTATCAAAAAAGTGTTTTGCAGCTGCATTGTATGAAAGTAAGTTGTCTTATTGTCTTTTGATTAGAAAAATCTGTAATTAGTCAGTGACATAAATTAGCATCCCATAAACCAAGTTTAAATAGTTTATCAGCAAAAGGGTTGATGTTGGATTGAGTTTTGTTTTTTTATTTGTCTGTTTTAAGCCAGTCATAGGTGGACTTTATGTTTTGGATCATTTAGTTCAGGGTTATAAAATAATGACTGGACAGAAAGTATTTTTCTGATTGAGAGAAAAATTCAGTATTTAATCACTTATGGACAGTCTTTTAGGCCCTGAAGCACAAAAACAGCCCCAGACCATCATACTGCCACTATCATATTTGATTGTTGATACATATACTGTGTTTTATTCCAGAAGAAACAAGATCAAATTTATTTTGGGGAAAATGTGAGACAGGTCTTCTGTTCATTTCCGACAGGATATGTGATATTTTTGTCTATTTCATTTCAGTGCAGACAGTAATCTAAACAACAGTAGTTATGAAATGAACCCAACAATGGGCTAAATCAAACCTAGTTCATGATGGTATTAAAAGTTGTTCCTTATGATCTTAGAGAGACAAAAGAGATCTGTAAGGAATACTTCTTAGAGTACACATGTGCATAAAGATATAAAATGCTTAAACATTGTACAACCAATTATTAAACTTTCCCCTTTTTAATAGTTTCCCATGAATGCAAACTAACCACATCTGACAGGCTGAAGATTCTTGAAATCACCAAGAAAAAGGCCTGAGGAGGTAAAAAAGAAAAACATTTTTACTTGCCCTCCCTGTTAACTGCAGGCACTTTCCCATAGAAAGTATCTTTAATTACACAAAAGTTGAGCAGGGAGGACAGGTTAGCCTGAGGGAGAAAGGTTGTGAGAGCCGAGCTGAAGCTCAACATATGCACCAGGGAAATCAGTTCTCTGGCCCTAAATGCGGGAGGGAGGAAAAAGGCTGCATTTCTAGATCAATGAAGAGAAAGAAAAGCCTGCAGGTGATTCTGGGTTTATGTTGTAGAAAGATGCACTTTGCCGTTTTTAATACTCACACACTTGCGGTGCATGCACTTGGTCATCTGTAGCCTCTTCTTGCTTGCACCTTTTTTAAGTGAAACAGATCAAGCCGTCATGATGTGCACTTCCATTTGCCATGGCAGCTTAAAGAAAGGTCACTGAAATAGATTTGATCACAATGACTCATCAATGTGGAAAATCTGTCTGCACACCCTTTGAACCACAGAACATCCGTACTCACAGGAATAACTGCAAATAAAGAGCAGAGCTGCAGAAAGACATGTTTGTCAGTTTATGCACACTCAGCCCACACAAGGATACACTAATGCTAATGAATACAGCATGTGTCGTAAAAACCTCTCTAAAACTTGGAAAAAATTGTAAAGGCACAAGTTAGATCCACCTACAGGACATGAAACACATTTCACAGGCCTTGAATACAAACATTCTGTTTCTCTGGAGATAAATAAATTCACCATGTGCAGCTGAATCATAAATAAAATAAAAAGAGCAGCAAAAGCTTACCTTATAATTATGTGATCTTGTGCTCCTGTGCCATTATGGTCTATATTTAAAAGTTAAATATAAACACTTCGAATGGATAATCTACTTAACAGTCCTCCCTATAACCCACGTTGCCTTCATCCACCAGAAAGATGATGGACTCATTTCAAGTGTTTGATGTGTTTAGCATTTTAGGTTAAAGCCTACAGTGTGAAAAGCTGTGTAAACATGGGTGTTTTATCAATGAATCAATTGAAACAGTGTGAAAAATATGCTAATAGATAGACATTTGTTGCAGCTCCACTGCACTTAAATCACTTAGCCAACTTCAAATTTAGTGTTTAATTTCTCTGATGTAGATCCACAATGATCATCACAGACGCCACTGTTACCACGGTCACCATGAAAACTAAAACCTATGCAAATATTAGAACACAAAAAAGACTCACAATACAAACAATTAAACAAAACCTACATTGCTGCTTTCACTGGGGAACACTAAGTGTTGAATTCTTTTTGCCAAACATCTTGACAACTCCAAACATTCATAGGTAAAATGATTCTGCCAGGTCTTATAGGGCCTGCCATCATCAGCTACGGCAGCCTGTGAGGTACATATAAAAAAAAAAAATTACAAACAAAACAAAACATAAACCACCAACAATGCAAATCAAAACAGACAAAAATCAACAAACAATCTGCACCGTTCCTAATTTAGAAAATTCACTTTGAATAATTTACTTTAAATAGTTTACAAATTTATTTGGACGACTTGTTTTACATGGTTCACTATCCATTACAATATTTCATCATTTCAGTAACTGATACTTTATTTCAAGGAAATGTAGTTTACGTTTAATATCCCCCTTAACAAGAAGTTGATAAATTGCACTTTACAAAGAAAAGTTTGTCATAGTTACTAACTAAGCCTGATAAGAAACACATTTCTGTGCAGCCAATTCTCTTCAAGAACTGCTACACAGCTAAATGAGACAGGAATATAAAAAAGAAGCACTTTAAAACTCTTTATTTTTATATCTATAGTTTTGCCGTGTTCCTCAGTTGCAGCGTGTTAGTAAAGACCTTGCTGTATTTTAATGGATTAATGGTCTCCTGAATAGTTTTTTTATGAGCTTTAAGTGAAATTTGCACAGGGCATATAAAGCATCCATCTGAGACCCAAATTCTTCTCTTGTGAAGAAATGACTTTCTTTGTGCCTGAGCATGTATCGTTAAACAGTGTTTAACAGTGATTAATGATTTCTTATGTATCTCTCTCTTAAGTGAATAACTGTGAAGAGGATGGATATGTGGTTTCCTTTTTTTAACATTTGTGATGTATATTTTTATTCATCTCTCTTTCATCAACACCTCTTACAGTAACTACAAAACTAGGAAAATTAGGGAAGGGGGAGAAAGGAAACTGATGGGTCGTTAACTACCTAGTCAGTGTGGTTTAAGTCACATGCCACTTTAAAGGTTGAGTCAGGTGAAAGTAATTGTGAGGTGAATTTCCCCTTTCCCTCACTTTTGGTCACACCTACAGTATATTTACATCAAATTTCTCCGGCATCAGTTAGAACTGAAGAAGCCTCTTGGACGAGAGGTGAAACAGTTTCTAGAAAACTTCACATCCAGCTGCTTAAACTGAACCTTCCAAGCTTGATCATGACATGGATGACTGAGAACCTTCACATATTTATCAATCATCATTGTTGAACAAAGATTATTACTGATTTGTTCTTGGCTTTAGAGTGAAGGTAGAGCATCAAGATATGCCTAAAGGCCTCAACAGCATGGCGAGCTCTGATGTCCAAGCGAGCCGGTATGAGACCCCAACAGCTTCTGAGCTACACAGACTGATGTGGACAAAGAAAGGGGGCAACAACCATATGGACGAAGTTTACCCCAGGATCTATATTGGAGACATGTGAGAAATGATCACCTGTTAGTATTTTACATTAATCATTTGCTGTGTAACCACACATCCTACTCAAAAGACAAGAATCGGATATTTGATTCATGGTCCAGGATAGAATGCACCTCAGACTGAAAAATGAACTACCTTTCGTTCTGAAGGAGAATATTAAACAGTTAATAAATTAATGATTTATTTACCTTTTATTTCTTTTTTGTCATGCTGTCACATTTTTTATAAGATTTAGTAGCAAAATTGGCCTTTACTTGTAGCGTTCTCATGGAAAAAAGGCATAATGGTGGTCAGAAATGCAGAAAAAAAATGCTGAAGTTGGAAGTCAGACCCCAATGGGCTCTGCCAAGAACTCCACTCTTGCTCTCCCACTAAATGTAGCCAAAATGCTGCCACATCAATAAATCATAAGCTGTAAAAGTATTTTTAATATTTTTTGTGTGTGATAAAGTGTTGTCAACCAGTCAAAAAATGCCAAAACTATCTGGCTGTGTTTTACTAGGATGAGTGCTTGTGATAAAAACTGTTCAAGCACATTAATATCTTGAAGCATTTAAATGGACCTTGTAAATTTATATTGTTACTTTTATCTATATAAGAGTCATAAAAACAGTTTTTCCTTAAGAGCAGTCAGGAATTCAGTGAAATCCCAAAGGGCCACTTTCTAAAAATAATTGATCTATGTTTTACTCATAAAAGCTGACATCACAAACCTTCATATCATTAAACCTTGATAAGTCTATAGTTGTTCATTTTTACAACATGTTGTGGACTTGAAATAATTAAAATGCTGCTAAAATCGCAAATTCTCTACCATGTATGAGGATCAATTGGAGAAAGTGTTGATTTATTGCAATTTAAGAGCAAAAACAGACGTTTTGTGATCATTGGACAAAGAGTTAAAAAAACTAGATACATTTTAGGCTAACAAACCCAGCGGTCACCTAGATGGTCTGGCTGTCGATCACAACCGTATGGTGTCCTCTTCCCTCAGCTTTGAGATGTTCCCTTTAATATGTATACAGTTCAGAATATTTTATCGTTGTGTGGAGGAAGATGTTTCCATTGCACAGATGTTTCTGGCGGTTGAAGGGGAAACCAACCTCACTACCAGTTTATTTTAGCGGAACCATTTTTTGCTGTACAGATTATCTTTGTAGCAATTGTGCAATTTTGTTTTACATCCGTTTGCAATATTGCAATGAAAAAGGTGACTGTAGCTTGTAGCCCAAAAATGTAACATTTGCCCTTTATACTTCTGATTCATATTGCAAAATACCACAAATAGAGCTTTATGTATTTCAGACATTTCTTTATCACAAGAATTTGCACCATGTTTTTTTCACATTAAAGACAAATACAGAGGAAATATTTCTCATATTTAATATAAAATGAGAAAGAAATTTTACAGATTTCTTATTTTGCTTTGCTTAAGGTATGCAGCTAAAGACAAGAAGACACTCCAGGCTCATCACATCACCCATGTGCTCAACGCCGCTGATGGAAAATTCAATGTCAATACAGGACCCAGTTTTTACAGGGACACCACGATCACTTATCATGGAGTGGAAGCTTTTGACATGTCGTCCTTTGACTTGAGTCCCTTCTTTTACCCAGCAGCCAATTTTATTAAGAGTGCTCTAAGTCTGCCAACAGGTGAGAAAGCTCTCACGGGGCTGTATGTGTTTCTCATCACCATCAACACATTAAATTAAAGAAGACGAAGCAGATTGTAGAAACATTTGTCAGTCAGTTCCTTTCACAGCAACCCCCACTTGTATTACTCATTAAAATGCAAATCAAACACTAAACATAATATCAAGCTAATATCTTCCCCCACGGTAATCTTCTCATGGGCTCAGACCTTTGTCGGGGAAATTAGTTTTAAATGGATTGCCCTGGTAATTTGTAAGCTAGACTTTTATTGGACATGGAAATTACACAATTATGTTTGTGGCCTGCGTCTGCATTGCCTGTTATGCAAAGTGAACTCAGTATCTGACATGACAGTAATAAGATGAGGCCTTCTTCACATGCCGGCTGATCAGGGGGCTCCAGTGTGTAGCGGGCCCCGCGGTAATCCCCGGCAGAAATACACAGAAGCCAAGACAGTTCAATTACGCGCTCCTCTGCTCCCTAATCCTCAAGCCCGATAAGAAACCAGGGATTAACGTGTTCAGAAACATTTGTTGTAACATTGTTGTAAACTTTAAGTCTGGATTTAGGTGTGCTCTCTTTTCTGTGATGTTCAAGGTTTTTAATCCAGAGGAATAGCAAATTGGACATTTAGAATAATGTCTGGCACAATAATCCCTTGATTGCAAAGTTGTAAATATTGAAGTAAGGCTTGGAGGGGATGCCAGAATTACAAGATGATCCACTGGAGGTGTGTTTTTGCTTTTATTGGTCTGCAGGCAAGGTTATTGTCCACTGTGCAATGGGGTTGAGCCGCTCCTCTACCTTGGTTCTGGCATACCTGATGATACACGAGAACATGACTCTGGTGGACGCCATCAAAGCAGTCAGTGCCAACAGGAATGTTTCACCCAATGAAGGATTCCTGGAGCAGCTTCGAAGCCTGGACAAAAAACTGCACTGCTAATAAGCAGCTGGAGCCTCAATGAGTGGAGACAATTACGCTTTTTGGCTGCTGGTGAAATCTGTTTTTAAAACTGTACTAAAATAAATATATTCTGTTGATGTGTTTTTCTTCTCTTTTCTTTGTTAAATAAATGTTGATTTGTATATTATTATAAATATATATATACAATACTTATATTAATATCAATATATTTAAATTAATATAGATATTAAATTAAATCTAAATGACTGCTTGTAAAAGAGGAAAGTTGGTGTTATAACACCATTTTGCTTTTGTAGTTGATTTTAAAATTAGAAAACCAAAATGGCAGCAAATGAAAGAAGATTATTCAGTAGATGGTTGATATTCTCTATAAATAATGTTTCTTCAGTGCTAGGAGAGTACATTGTCCATTGTAAATAATGTAGAAACTAACACCACAACAAAAATAGCAACATCCTTATTTCTTAGAGGATAAAGTCATAAAAATCTAAGCATGTGATTAAAAGCTGTAAAAACCTGAGGCAGTTTATATTAAACTCTTAGACTTTTTATTAATTCAAATTTTAAAAAGTGGGCACATAAAGGGCACATATAGGGTACCCCTTTTTTGTTGTCGGAAATCCTAGAATTATTGACAGTACTTACATGAATAATTCACAACAGGGTTTAAAATGTTCCACTACAGAGAAGTTATCTTGAAAACATTTGGTCTTAATCACAAGATTTTTGGAGGCAGGCCTTAATAAATAAATAAATGACATCGCTATAAATAGAGTGAAGAGTTATTATGAAAAGACGCAAGGGCACTCCAGTGCATACCTGTGAAGGTTGTCAGTCATCCGGGTCATGGTCAAGCTTGGAAAGTTCAGTCTAGGGAAATGGATGTGAAGTTTTCTAGAAGACGTTTCACCTCTCATCCAAGAGCAATCTTCAGTTCTAACTGGTGCTGGAGAAAACACCAGACAGAGACACCATTATTCAAATGCATATGCATTTTTATGTATTTCACAAAGCTAATGACATTTTTTTATGCTATACTGGATAAATGATGTAGACATTTGCAATTTAAAAATATATATGTATGTAATGTCAGTCCCCATGCAAATCAAAGCTGCCCATACCACAATAAGACATTTCTTTATTTTTTTTTTCTTTAAAATAGCTGATTTGAAGACCATGTAAAGAGAATTCCCCGATATGCTTCTAAACATTTAAGTGCATATATGTAGTTTAGAAATTTTGTCCACAATTTGCATCATTACTCAAAACTAAATGTTAAAATGTCCATTGTGAAGATGCAGCATGGCTTCTGACATGATTATGAGAGGAATAAATAGTCCACACTGCCTCAGTTTAGCCTCTGGTATGTTCAGCTGTCCATTTCCAGCAGGTTAAATACCTTCATTCCCGTCTAAGAGTGAAAACAGGGCACACGGTAGCAAGCTTCTCAAGTACAAGAGTTGTTTTTTTTGTTTGTTTCTGGACCACAATTGGAAAGTATTCTATGTATTTGGCAAATATCAATAGGAATAAAAACGGAGGTAATCATATACCAACACTGAGGTGAGAAATAGCTGGTATGAGCTCAGAGGAGGAGTCAGTGGATCAGACACCACCCACATGCAGCCTGCTGGGCCTTCTGCTAAAGAACAGGCGTCCCACCGGAGCTGTCAACGAGGTCTGGCCCGACCTCTTCATCGGGAATGCGTAAGTGACAATCTCACTTTGGGGAATGTGCTGATCCGATTGTAAAGCTGTTTCTGCAAACAAGTCGCATGTTTGACCAACTGATTGCACAAATATAGAAAAATATGTACATTTGAGTCACCAATGATGCATTTTTCCAAACATATGCTGCCAGAGATGGCTACAGGCGAAAAAATAATCACAGTCCTTCCATCATTTCTGGTGCTATTTACAGGGCGACAGCTCGGGATAAGACACTGCTACAGAATCTGGGAATAACACATGTGGTGAATGCTGCAGATGGCCCTCAGCACATTGATACCGGTCCACATTTCTACAGAGACACCAATATACAGTATCACGGAGTAGAAGCAATAGACTGTAGAGATTTTGACTTGAGCCCGTTCTTCTCAGAGACTGCGGATTTCATTTACAGAGCTTTGAATCAGAAAGGTACGGTTCAGTCAAACGGTATTAGGAAGGAGGTGTGAAGGTAACTCATGAAGCACAAATGTGATGCATCACCAAGATGGATTAAATGTCAAAAAAAATCTGCAGACTTATGACTAAATAATGCTAAATCTGTTTCTGGCTTTGAAACACGGAGAGTATAAATATTACCTAATAAGACTAAACAGTCAGATGTCTCCTTTATTGTGAAATCTTTAGCTGTTTTCTATGGATAAATGATTTTGAGCTTTCATTTCACAACATCTGATACTGAAATCTATTAGAAACACAACCTTATTTTAAGGTTTGTGTTTAACTTTAGCTGGCTAAAGGAGAAATGGGCAAACTGCACTGTTGAGCACCGTCTGTAGAACAAAACAAGTCTACATTTGGTTATAATAGTAAATAATATTCATAATAATGTGATTGATTTCACCTAAGAAATTCAGACTGAATACACTTTATCTACCTTGTAAAATAACCTATTACTCCCTTTATTGCATTAACATTTTTTATTCATTAATTGTGATATACAATGTCTTTCTAAATTTTCCCTCATCTCATTTTGATTTACATTAAAAGAGAACACATTGCTGTCAATGTAAAAAAACAGCATAACTACACTGAAAAAACGGAGAAGAGACGACTACTGGGTCATGCTACTGATTCACATAATAACCTTAAATCTAAAAACCAGTTATCTTTTTCAAGTTTAGATATTTTTTGTCAAATAGAGAAACTACTGTATGTAGATGAGGATCAGGGTGAGCAGCTCATAGACCCATCAGACTGTATTGAACAAAGCTAACTATGCTAGCTTGGCTACTGGCTATTTCTTTAACATAACAGTACCGTGGGATCCATTGCTCGTCACATCAGCCCAGAGTTGTATCATTACAATGGATTGAATCAACATAGTAACACAAATCTAACAAGGCCTTTACCCCAACAAAAGCAACGA
>JAUZNJ010038998.1:0-10884 GCA_034780135.1 Jordanella pulchra | reverse complement strand
TATATATATATGCTTAAACGTCCCCTCTCTTTGAAGAAAACGATAAATTCACACTATTAAATCGAATAACACAAAATTAAAAAAGTAACACTACATTGAAAATGACTAAATGTCAATTTAAATTAAATATAGATTGAGACAGTTTTATTTGAAGAAACATAATTTCAAAATAAAAACAGTCCCAGACAAATTGCTGATAAAAAGTGACCCAACATCTCTGTCCACAGGTGCAAAATCTGACGTTTTCTGAACAGAAAACATCTGATTTCACTAATTGTTCAACAACATTTTAGTTTAGGAGCTTCAGCAGGCTGGTTCACTTGCTTTATATATATGTGTGTGTGTGTGTGTGTGTGTGTGTTTGTGTGTGACCATTTTTTATGTATATATGTATATATTGTGATATATATATATACGTATCATATATAAAATGACGATATACCCTAAATGTGTAAATGTGAACGTAGAGCAGGCCAAAGCTTTTAGTGCGGTGGTGATTCCATGTGTACAAAATTATTTTCATGCCCTCCAAGAACCCAGTAGATACTCAACTTAATCAAAAAATTTCATGGGACCGTTTTTGTCCTTGTTCCTTTGCATTTGTTCTGACAAAAACGTAAACAGCTGCACGCATAGCCTACGATCACTTCTTTGCAGCACAGAAGCACTAAAGCCATTTAAGATCAAATGCATTGACTGGGATCTGTGTCCAACAGTTTGACATAGTTTAGTAAATCTGCATTACATGCTGCTACTGTACAATATATGGAATTCATTAGATTGTCTAATAAATGCTTAAAAAACGAACATTGAGTGGGTAAAATGAATTAAACACACAGTTTAGGAAAGAAGCAACACTAAATAAAAATCATATTTTTAACAGAAGGGTCTGTATGACGCTCATAGTTAGGAAATGGCTGCAGAAAGTGGCAGTTTGTGATTTGTGTGTGTGTGTGGGGGGGGGGGGGTGGGGGGGTCAGTTTGAAGATGTAGTTTAATTGGAGGATGGTTTAAATTTTCTCCTGAATGGTTTCTCTCTCTCCTTGTTTGTTATGCATTAGCAATGAACTTGACAAACGGCGGAGTGCTCAGCTGGTGTGTTGACTGTGTTTACTGCTCCGTCTCTGTCCTCCTTTAAAGTTTGTTCTACTTGCGGAAGCTCCTCCGCTCATAAAGCTCTCTGTCCCCTTTGCTCTAAATACCAAGAGGAGGAGAAGGAGGAGGTGGAAGGAGAGCAGGTCACCGCGGTCCCCCCACACCACATCACACACATCACATATCGTCTCTTAATTTCATATGGACTTTTTGTGTCGCTGGTTTTCAGAGTTACCGTCGCATGCAGATGTTTATATGCAACCAACTGGACCACTGTATATTAAACTATCTGGTTTACAGAAGGGCTTTAAAGAGCAATGGCACGATTTCTATTTTAAAACAATCCTTTTCCGAGTGTGTAGAGTCTATTAATATCTGGCAATTTTGCATAAAAAACACATATTGCCACGGCACTAAAAAACAAACAAACAAACAAACAAAAAAAAAACAGACAACAAAAAGTGCTTTTTTTCATAAGTCAGTTTGCATACATCTCTATTATAGTTGTTATCCATCATTATAAAGAGGCCAGACTCTACATTTAATTATTTCGGTTAAACCTTTCGATTTAATTTAAAAATAGCTATCAAAGAGGATAATTTCTGTGTGTAGCGGAGACACGAACATACAGGGAAATCATAACTCTTTATTTACTATTCACTCATTTTTAAACATAATCTGATTGTAATATGTGGTCATTTTCTAATTGTCATATATTTGATAGAAATGCTTTTCTTTTCCTCCGCCTTTAAAACTTGAAAACTAAAAAAAGTCACAAGGTAATCTCCCCCCCCTAAAAACGTCATACCATTAAGATAATTTAAAATATGACCTAAAACATTTCCTAAACTTGGACAGAATAAGATATAAGATATCGCTATTCTATTCTATTCTATTCTATTCTATTCTATTCTATTCTATTCTATTCTATTCTATTCTATTCTATTCTATAACAGTTTATGGGACAGCAGGAGTGGACCTGAGAACACCCCCCTAACAAACACACACATGCACAACTCCCCACGGTATAGTTTCTGTTTAAGATCTGGAATGCAGGGCAGGGTCTCGTTTTTCTGTCTCAAGTTCATGTCCAGCAGACCTCCCTCTCCTATCTCGCCCCCCCACACACACTCACACACCCTTTACCTCCAGGTTTTACCACCTCTTTCTCCAGCCTTCCCACTCCTCTGTCTGCATTGCGGTCTGCCTTTTTTGTTTCACAGGTCAAACTTTGCAATTGAACTTGAGACGGACAGACAGCTCGTAAAAATTTAGCAGTCTGGCCTCTGTCTGCTCTAGGACTCGAGAGGTGCAAAAACCCTTAGAAATGGAGCATTGTGATGCACCAAGTACTTCCTGGCATGAATCTATGGCTTTTCTAACATCCAGTTTTGGTTTCAAAAATAGTTCACAAAAAGAATTGGGGGAAAAAAATCTCAAGTTCGTGGAAGTCACATAAGACGAATAATGTAAGAAGGTAGAACCGGTTTATTTTATTAAGTAAAAAAAAGGTTTATACCTGTTTTGCAAGATGAGTTGGTGTTTGTATCTGTTGGGTTCCCTTGATGCTGTAATCATGCTTTTCTATTTGACTCCTTTGCTTTTATTTTGTTTTGCACTTTGACAACAACATTGTTTTAAAAAAGGTTTATAAATAAATCTGAGTTTATCTTTGACTTTGCAAAAAAAACACACAATTAAAAAACAGTTACTAAATGAATTACTTTCTAATTTTCTAAAAAGAAAATAAATGAGCACATTCAAACAGAACCAGCAGTGAATAAGTTATAAATAAATAATCTCTGTCACATTGTGTGTGCATTTTATACCTCATCTTGGAAAAATGATAAAGAAATGAAATGGAAAAACATTCCCCCCACAAAAAAACAAACAAAAAAAAAAAAAACAAACAAAAAAAAACCGCAACAATAAATCCCTATTGTTGGACACATTGGGGATAAAACACAGATAGTTTCTGCATCTTTATGAGCATCGGATAGTCTTAGGAAATGTAAATGATGTGTTCCATGGAAGCCTGTTAATATTCCAAAAACGTACTGAGATGTAAACAGTTAAGGGGTGCAGTAAGGGACAAAAAAACACTTCAACGAATCGGTTGTTCTGGACAAAAAATGCAGACTGACGCTAGAAGGCAATAATACGGTGAGATTTAACGATTTTAATTGAGTCCTTCCCAGATGAATCAGAGACAGGCAAGGAAACATGGAAACAAAAATGATATGTCTACTGGAGTAACTGAAAAAAGGAGAAAATTTACGTCACTATAATTTCTTTACTTTATTTTTTTTCTATATTACTGTGACAATCTGTGCTGAAAAAATGACGGGAAAGAGTATATCTCATTTCTGATTTTATTGTTATCTGTGTCTATTTTTTCATACTTTAAAATACCAGAATTTGCATATAAGTGTTCTTTTCGTTACTCATTTTTGAGTAGTTTCCTAAATTATTGTTTTCCAGTTTTATTTGAGCAAAATGTATTAAAGTGGCGCTAATCTTACTTGAGTAAAATCTTTGGGTGCTCCACCCATCTCTGCTAAAGACCACTAGCAACAGGCTGAGACCTTAAGCAGAGCGAAAAACGGTTGGACAAATAAGTAAACACAGATGCAGAGATTTGGTTTATTAACAAAAGTTTCTGATTAAGGCAAAAAATAATAAACAGGGACACACCATGAAAATATTTAACTAAATTCAAAAATCCAGAAATAGTAAATGAAAATCATAAAGACAAAATCAAACACTAAGAATTAAGCACGGGAAAAGAACTAGCAGATGACTGGTAAAAGGTAAACGAACCAAAGCAGTATGGCAAATCCCCAATGGCAAAAATAACAGAGTATGGAAAGACCAAGACAGCAAAACTAATAACTGGTTGTAATGCAAAAAAATTAAATTCTGAAATAAAAAAATTGAAACCCAACAACTAAAAACTCCAAACAGACATTTAAACAAACAAACAAACAAAAAAAATACTTAAGGCTTATGATAAACCATCAAGTTGTTCCAAGGAACCCCAAACCACAACTGTGCCAGTAATCCTTTTCTTACACCTAACCAACTAAACTAAGAAAATCGCTTACAAAACAGAAGCAATCTACCTCTTTGAGTTCTTATTAACTACATAAATACACAAACAATAACAATAAAAACATGACAGGAAGCACCAAAAACATTTAAACTGCATGTTGTTTGTTAAGAAATATAACATTCATGTGAATTACATATGGCTCCCATGAATTCATTTAAGGAGCTTAAAATAATAATAATAAAAAAAACAACTGAGTATCATAGCAGCATCTTGATGAGTCCTTCGTAATCTTCCTCTATCTGAGATCAACTAAATCATATAGATACAACCCTGGTAAAAAGAGCTAAATTATCTTATATGGTATTAATAATTTTTGATAATGTCCTGTAATAAATATATTCAATAACACAACCTTCAAAGTCCCGAAATGAAGAATCTTCTGTTACTTACAAATATTACAATATACCTTGCATGAAATATCATGAGTAAGAGTTAAAAAAAAAGCATAACATTTGATTATAAATCCAGAATGTACTGCCATATACCTGTATACATAAACCTGTTTTTACCAGAAAAGTCACCAAAAAGGAAAATATTTCTGTCTAGTGGACAACTTATTTTTCTCTTTCAGCCTTTCCTATATAGAACCACTTTGGTGTACAATAAAAATCCTCTAAAATCCTGAGCAGCGCTATAAAAATGTGGTTTCAAGGCAAAATGAGAAAAAGAAGATAATATTGAATGAGAAAAAACCCAAAATGCTGAGCTCATAGAAGGAGCTCAATGAAACAAACTGAACTCAGGCAAAAATGTGAACAAAATGACCTCATAAAAGAACAACACAGAAGGGTGTTTATGCTGGCTGATAAGACCATCAAAGCCCCTAACATTAACTAACCACGGCATCCCTGCTTGGTATGCAGTTAAAAAGGCAAATCTGATTTCTGAGGTGAAACATCTGTTGAAGGCATCAATCACTGCCGATGGATGGACAAGTTTTAGTCAAGATCATTACCTGAATTATGTCAGGACTGGCCAGGCCCAAGAAAAAGTCCTCAAAACCAAAGCAGCATACCAAGCCTAGACAGCAGTAGAGACGAATGATGAGATCTTGGAGGATATATGGGGCCAAAGAGAAGCCTGTGGCAGCCACTATAATGCACGATAATGCAGCAAACACGGATGTAGTTGTCAAAGAGCTTCAGATTGTCAAGTTTCCATGTTTTGTGGACACCCTGAACGTTGGAGCTTAGAAGATCTACAACTGTCCGTCCAACTGGGTGGCAAGAATACGCTCCGTGACTCTATAGACGAAGAGGTCCCACGTGGGAAGAATGGTTCTTAAGGAGAAACAAGACTTGCTTAGTAAGCTTAGTGAATACTTTCCTATGGTATGATAAAGCAAACGTAACTCACTAGACCATGATCAAATTAAATGCATAAACGAAAAATAAATCATTTTACAAATCAACTCATATATTTGTTACTCTCAGAGCTGCCAAAGCACATTCTCCTCTTGTAAAGACCAGGAGTAGCTCTCTATATATTTGATGATGGATAGATCCTGTGAACAGTTTCCTGCCACCCAGGCTGCAGCCATTGACCCACGGATAAGAAAGTCAATGGAAACAGAAAGGTGAGTAATATTGAAAAAATAGCAATGTGACTTAGTTTAAACTTGGGTTCCGATTTTATTTCTTGTTCATGTTTTTGAGGTTTTGTTTTTATTATTTATTGCAGAGTAGGTAATATAGGCATTGAAGACTTAAGGAATCAGAGGAATCTGTGCTGCTCATGTGGAGGCAATACAGCTCTGCACTGAGTCTCCAGCAATAAAACTCCAACCTGTGCGGATATTTTGCCTACAAGCTACAGCAACACAACACTGTGCAGGAGGATGAATCTTCAACAGAAACATCAAGGAGAACATCTGAAAAGATCTTTCCCAACAATACCAGGTACAATTGATGATTTATATATAGTTATAAATACTAAGGATAGTCTTTATGTGACATTTTCCTTCTTTTTAAAAATGTAAGGATGCTCAAATCCAGAGATTCCTGGAGGAGGTCACCCTCTTAGACCCCCGATTTAAATCCAAAGTGGATAAAGATGAATTCTGGGACAGGATCAGGGAAGCAGGAATTGTGGTACTTACATTTAGTTATTAGTAACTTTCTGACACAGAGGGGCCGAGGGGTTCAATGATGAAGATGAAGAGAAGGAAGACTATGTAAGCTGTTTAGGTCATTGTGATGATCATTTAGATATAATCATTTTTTGTTCAAGTTTTAATTGTTGTCATTTAATTTCAGTTGCCTCCAGTAAAGCAAAAAAGAGGGCGTTGGAAGAACTCTGAAGAGAAGAACAACGAGCTGCAGTCATTTCAACAACGGCAGCCCATTCTTTCCCTTGCGTAAAGAATGTATCAGGGTATCCAGCTGTACAGAAGCCTGACCCCATGCCCTGCAAAGATAAAGTCACCCTATGGTGGTGAAGGAAGAGAGAGACTGTCGATGCTGGCGGGACAGGCTGAAGCTTTCTGTGTGTCAAAGTATCCTCAACCCCATCTGAGAGGGCGTTCTCCACAGCTGGAGACACCGCAAGTACTGAAAGATCATGTTTGCTTCTCGAAAAAGCAGACTTGCTTATTTTTTTGCAAAAGAATTGTTATTTTTTTATAGGTGATGGCTGCAGGATTATACAATTAACAGTTCGATTACACTTGAGTTGTCACTGCTGGCATAGTTTTGTTTTGAATTCTTTTGAAAAGGAGAGTTGAAATGTTACTGAACATTATGGTTTGATAGTTTATTATGATTTAAAAAAATACATTTTTCTGGTTCTCTGGGGGACCCCATTGAGCCTCCCTAGGTAATTTAATTTCCCTTTGGGATAAATAAAGTATTTTTGAATTGAATGTACCTCAAGACCTCAGTGTTGGGTTTGCTTGGCCATGTTACATCTAAACCTGTATATTGTTCAAAGATGAGATATAAAACCAAGTTGATGCTAATCACTTAGACTTAGACTTAGACTTAGACTTTTTTATTTGTCATTTTGTATGCACAGAGTGCATACAGAACGAAATTGCGTTGCATACAGCTTATGAACATTTGCATTGATATTTCAAGTTAGTTATACAACCAGTTTTATCTATTTTTTTCAAATGAAAATCGATAAGGGAATCGATAAAGAATTGATTTGCTAAACAGAGTTAAGAAAAAACAAAAAAATATTGTAAACTAAAGTGATGTTGTATTTGAATGAATAGTGTAAAAGGAGATACAGATTTTAATGGAGTGCGGCCATAGGTTCAATCATCACAATCTGTCCAAAACAAAACAATAAAGAAACTGAGAGTTTGAAAAAATAAATCAAATCACTCATTCAGCAGCAAACAAATTGAAGGCCCTGTGCAAATGAAGACTGTTCATTTTCACAAAGGACTGGAAGAAAAGCTTCCAGATGAGAGAACGTTAACCCACTAAAAACTCTGTAGTACAGGGGTGCTCACACTTTTTCAGCTTGTGAGCTACTTTTAAAATGACCAAGTCAAAGTGATCTACCCGCTACAAAAATAGACAAACGCACTTAGAAAATGACAACATTAAAAAAAAGTCCTCCTCCCATTCCTCATGAAAATGATACTTTTTGACTTTTTACTTGGTCCAGCTCCTTCACTCATTTTGGTGACCATAAACTTAAGCGTGGGCTAAAAATTGGACGTAATACGCTGATTAGCTTAGCACTTAGTGTCGTTTACGCCATCTGACTGGTTGCATTGTACATCGATCAAGTGATGCGAACTAAAAAACATCAATATGGCAGGAGATCAGACATTTATGTTCTGCCAATGAATTTCTTCCCTGCCCTAAATTTCTGTCATTGCAAGTCACCCAGAAACACCTCAGGAGACAATGTCCTAGGTACTATGTTGGTGCATTAAATATATGCAGGGAGCATAAGCATTATCCCATGACCCCCATCTGTATGTTTCTGAGGTTCAACAATCAGATAAAGTTTCCTTTCCATGAAAAACAGATCAAACTGTCCCCTAGAGGCTGAGAGTTGTGGTCCACTATAGCTAATACAAACTGTCCAGTCCCCTTAGTGAAAAACTGTGACCACCACCCAGTCTGCCTCTCCATCAAAATCCAATGATGTTCAGAAACTTAGGTCAAATGTCATCCACACCTGGCTCGGGAGCTTTTTAACAACATCAGCAACCTCTGCCACAGGGATGGGATTACATTCCTCTGAGTCTCGAGGTGCTGCCTTTCCCACAGAGGGCATCATGACTAAACTGAGAGGACCCTCTGTCATGATTCTGGTCACCAGCTCTGGTCTAATTACCTAATCATCTCCATCTGCTGTGCTCTCATCAACACTCATTACGTCCACCTGCATTCCTGCCTTTATAATCTCCCTCAGAACAGAAGCTGGTGTCAGATTATTGTTGACCTTCATGGTGAGTCAAATCCAGCTTTTTCCCTGCCTGCCTGCATGTTATTAGCTGGATTCCCTCTGAAACTGCACCATATCCTGAGCCCCTGTCGGATCTGTTTTGTGCCCGTTTGTCTCTGATCCTTTTTCTGTTCCTGAACACAATCCCGTGTTCTGTTTGGAGCATCTGATCACCCGGTTCTGACCTCTGCAACTACTATGTTGGATCATGGATTGGACTCATCACAGTCATCTGTCTTCCTGGTTCTGACCCCTGCTCTAAACCTGACTCAGTTATTGGATAGCATTCTGGATTCCCTGCAGCCATCTGGTTACCTGGTTCTGACCCTCACTCTGGGCTTTCTTCCCACACACTCTTGAGGTAAGTCATCTATATGTCCTGATAAACATTCTCACATTCTGTGCTGGACACTCACCTCTTTATCTCCGTACAGAAGAACCGGTTCCCATGGCTGACTCCCGGGGGTGTCCTGTCCCAAAATTCCTTTAAATAAACTGTTAAAACTGCTATCTATTGTTGGCTCCAATTCTGGGTTCACAAATTCTTATATCTGTAACACCCTCAGAGTGTACCCTTCAATGCCCTATGAAGTCCTCACAGTGGGTCTGCAGTTTCCCAAAACATATAAAGCTTTGGATGGTACTTTTCCCATTTTTTGAGTCACACAACAGTTTTCCAGAACTTCCTTGAGGTTAACCAGAAGCCTTTCCTCTTAGTCTCTTCAAAGTCCTCCCATGTCCAACTTCTGCAACCAAGAAAGCTCCAGTTCCTCTGGCTACCTGGAAGATTTTCCAAATTCAGGGGTTTACAAATATTTTTTGGTAAAGAGGTAAAGAATTTTGGTGTGATGGAACAGAAAATTTTGCTGGAATGGTAAATGGCCTGTACTTATAAAGTGCTTTTTTTTAAAGTCAGGAGACTTGACCAAAGCGCTTTATGCATCAAGACCCTTCTATGTGTGTTCCTTGCCCTACCTGAACTGCTCTAGCTCTACGTATTTTACTAGATCCTTATCCTCTATTGTTTCCTAAGTTTGAGTCAGTGACTATCTTTTTTAGAGGAATTAGCTGTCCAGAATAAACCCTCTAGATTTCCATGTTATCCTCTTCCATCAAAGTCCCCCAAAGGGATTTTCTATTATTTTTGACACTAGGTTTTGGCTCCATTTCACAAAAGTCTGTTGACACCATAGTTCCTGCTAATTTCAAACATGCTGTTGTGCAGCACCTGTTAAAGAAAGCTGCTCTTGATCCCATAGTGCTTAGGAATTTAAAGCCTATCTCCAACCTGCCTTTATTGTCAAAAATCTTGGATAAAATTGTATATTTACAATTAAAATCTGTCCTGAATGAACATCATATAACGGATCTGTTTCAGTCTGGCTTTAAATCTCAGAATGACAGAGTCAGCACTGCTAAAAGTTTACAATGACATCCTCTTGGCGTCTGACTCTGGCAGTTGTATTATTTTTGTTTTATTAGTCTTAACTGCTGCTTTTGATACAGTTGATCACACTGTTTTATTGTCTCGTTTACAGAACCAAGTAGGCATTGGTGGGACTGCTCTGGAATATCTGAGTTGTTGAACATTCTCAGTAAGAACTGTCGGTTTTGAATCCTCTTCTGCTCCACTGTCATATGGTGTCCCCCAGGGCTAAACTTTAGGATCTTTGCTATTTTCTTTGTACCTCCCTCTAGGGTCCATTTTAAAAAAATATGGCATTACTTTCCACTGTTTTGCAGATGATTGCCAAATCTTTGTGCCTTTAAAGTCAAATGATTGCTGGTCCTTCTAGCCACTTTTATTATGTCTTGAGGATATCAAAGCTTGGATGGCACTAAATCCCCTCCACTGTAATGGAGAAAAGACAGAGGTGCTTGTTTTTGGAACTAATGGAGTATGTCACCTCAAATCAGTTTTGCCCCCGAGCAATGCATAATAAGTCCCCAATCACTAACTTCGGTTTTAGGATGGATAATGATTTAAAATCGATAGTCAAATGAAGGCCACAGTTAAGTTTTGTTTTTACCAGTTTTCACCAAAAAGAAATTTGTTCTTTCAAACCAGCAGTTAGAAGCAGTAATCCATGTTGCTTTTGCTTCACAGTTACTGTAACTCCTTTATATTCGACTCAACCAGTGTTTACTCCTACGTCTGCAGCTGGTGCAAAAGGCTTTTGCTAATCTTTTTTTTTTTTTTTTAAACTTTATTTTTAATTGTTTTTCTTTTGTAATGGACACAGAAAAGAACATTACAGCCCATAACAGAC
>JAUZNJ010038997.1:0-10885 GCA_034780135.1 Jordanella pulchra | reverse complement strand
GTTCTGTATGCACTCTGTGCATACAAAATGACAAATAAAAAAGTCTAAGTCTAAGTCTAAGTCTAAGTCTAAGTCTAACTGGCAAATCCTGCACCTTTCCCTTCTAAAGGTTTTCTGTTGGTTCAGGTCTTTCTTTGTGAGGATGTTTTTGACACTTTTCTCCTGAATATTCAGTTAAACAGTTCCAGATTAAGGTATTTTTTTTTATATATTTAAAGATCAATAACTGGTCTACAAAATATCTGAATTTGAGCTGAAGGTGCCATAATTCATCAACTAAGAATTCTTTATGAATTTGATTTTTCACTCTTGCACCAGGAGGGGACCTTGGGCTAGAACTCCTAAAGTACTAACTTATCCTTCTGGTCTTAAAACACCTCAGGATCCTCCTGAACACAACCTCAAATAAGCAGACATTAGGGTGGATAGTTTTTTTTTTATTAGACATGTCTATGGTCCAGAAACTATTCAAAGTAAACAGAGGATGTCTGTGATCACCGATTCATTTTCTTGTTGATGATTACAGGACAAATTAAGGTTTTCAATCAGAAGCTGAACTCCCCCAAATTTCTGGTCTTGTAATCAGCTTTGCCTCTGATTTAACTGATTAACTTAACATCAATCTATTGAAAAAGCTCTTTTTAAAAGATAAACAAGAGGATGCTGATCTGTATCTGTAGTAGAGATTATTAAATCGAACTATACAGATCGATCTGGGAAGGTTCCCGTAGAAACTGTTTGCAAAAGTGCAGGACATTCATTACAATTCTTTGGGCTGATCGGGTACCTGGCTCCTGTGTCAAGTTTTTAGCCAATCACAGCAGCAATAGGACCTTGATTTGTGCCACAACTAGCAGAGTTAACTGATAAAACTGATAAACCGATAAAACCCTTACCAAATCGGGAACACACAACCATCTTCCTATTTACAAAGGCAAAAATTTGTTATTATACATGTGCCTGCATTTCATTAGTCCAAAACATTTATGCATCAAGGCTAAACATATCTGTTGGCTCCTGAAAAATTGTATTTTCAGGTGTTTGCAAATTCACAAATCTGACAATTTATCCTGCTTGCAAAGTAAGCTGATCTAAGCAGCTTTTTCAAAATGGAAGGTGAGGGTTATCATTGGTTTAAACATTAGCAGAAAAACAAAGACTTATATGTGCCAATCCTAAGACCAGACCAGTGATTATCACAAATGAAATGTACAATGACATCACAAACTAATTTACTCCTGCCAAAGCTATTAGTTTCAAATTAAAAAGATCTTGTTCATCTAAAGCTCCAAACTTCTCTCTTCTGCTGATCAGACCTCTGATTAACACCCGTTTTGTCAGACAGCTGAAGGGTTTTGATTTAATAATATACCATTGTACAAAAACTGCTGTGCTGCAAGAAAAATTCTCTCTTCACCATACTGACGTTCCCTGACAAGCACAGCGTGACTCTGTGGAGTTTTCAGCTGAACTGGCGTTTAAAATGAGCCATCAGATAGACCAAAGGATGTTTTTTTTACAGTTTCCCAGCTGCTGCTGCTGACTCTCACTGAGCTGCCGAAGGTCATCCCTTTTTCTAAAAGCTCAGTTTACACCAAACATCCTGAAACACCAAACAGATATTTTCGGATTTGAATGCTTTTTTTGTGTGTCAGAGATTTGCTGTATAAAGGGCTGAGACAAAGAAAAAGGTGCAGATTGAATCAGTTTGTTCCACCCTGAGAACATGTTGACCACTCTGATGTGGACAGCCCTACTTTAACTTTCCACCTTTTAACATTCAAAGAGGGGAAGAGATTCCCCCTGCAGTAGGAGCTTTTGTTTTTTCCTCCTTCAGCTAGTTGCCGTGGCTGATCCATTCTTGTCTTGTTCCTTCCTTTGTGAGTCTATAGATATGTGGGGGCGGGGGTTGATCATCCCAAGGGGATGATTCAAACCATCCTTTACACACTTCCTGTACAGCTCATTTGTACAGGCATTGTTTGTAATTCATATACTTTCTCTGTAAACTGTTTAAAACAACTTGTTTTGAATGTGCTACACCCATCACTTCCTGTTTGTGAGCAAAGTGTTTGTGAGCAAACAATCAAAACCTTGACTGTTTTCTTTGTCTGCGATTTTATTGCATACTTATTGCTTTTTGAGATCATTTCAATGCCAATGACCAGGTTTTGATGAAGCTCCGGCTACCAGACATACCTCTGTACACAGAGAGGTTCATGGTCATTTCAGTAACTGCAAGGTCCCCTGGGATAAAAAAAACTACTCATCAACCCTTTCCTATTGTCCCTGAACGCTGGCATGAAGTGTTCATTCTAATGTTCCTTATTCTCTTTTCTCCTGAGATGGGGCTTTGCAGACCAGCCATTTTTGTTATGATGTTATCAATCTTAATTATACTAACTTAGGTTATTTCACCCAGTTCTTCCTGAAAAATGGCAACTGTTCTAAATAAGCCATTTTTTAGGATCTTTTTCTGATGATACCATCATGGATTTTACCATTTAAATGAAGCATGTAGAGTCTTAATGGAGCTCTTGAGTTCTTTGCATGTTTACATTTAAGTACATGTTTGTATTGAAGTAGGCTCTGTGGTATAAAACCTCATGTGTTAAGAGGTGTTAAAATGGGTTGGAAATACTTGGACCACAAACATTATAGCTGAGGTTAGTTATTCTTAAACTTTAGTTGTGAGGAAAATGTGTAAACAGTTTAAAGCAGAAATGACTGTAATCTACCTACCCCCTACCCCCCCAATCCCCTCCAAAAAAAGAGTTCAGAGAACTCTGAAGCTACACTTTCACACACATCCACATTGTTCATCTGACTCGCCTGATGTTTCACGTGTTGACAGACACGTTTTGGCTCTCAGCATCTCCTCAGTTCTTGCAGTGACATCCAGCCTCAGCTCTGCATGTGTGTGTTTGTGTTCTTGTGTCAGCGTTGCTTCAGTAAAATGTGTCTGTGTGTGCACATTGTATATGCAGGTGATTTATCTAAGTCAGCACTCGGTCTGCCGACCACCACAGTTGAATCCTAATTCTGCCTTTGCTGCCGTTCGTCCTCTTCAAAGAGCTGCTGTTCATTCAGAGTAAGAAGGATGGAAGGAAACCACGCTTTACTTTTCCTTTCCTTCAACCCTTCCTTCTGTCCTGCATATCCTCCCATCCCTCCCTGAGGTTGTTTTCTGTCTCTAAGGAAAGCTTTGCAGTTTTACTAGGACAAATGCAGAATTATAAAAGACTGTTTGGTTAGATCAAACCACTTATCATCCAATAGGCAGTATCCTTCGATCATTGTCACAGAGGAGCAAATTTTAATCCAGCCTGAACTAGGATGAGGCTCTCACACTGGCACCTCAGCCTAATTAATCTGTTAACCATATTAACCCACACACATTTCAGTCTCCTGTATCCATTTATTTCATATGCAGTCCTTAGATTCCCTAATCTTGATCATGCAGTCAGGCTCTAGTTAGAATAAGAGTGTTGATGTCTTCCTAAAAACTGTTTTTTGCTTGATGTTTCTACGATATCTGCACAGCATCACCCCTCAAAATTATGCCATTAAACACATTCACTCCTTGTGTGGAACCCATGTGACCTGACTTTTCTACAACCTGCACCTAAGAAAATGTGTCACTGATAGACAGGTCCATGGTATGCTTTGCAAATATAAACATCTATTGACATCTCATAACCCATAAACCCATAATTTTTTGGCCAGCCTTTCCCACTGGCCAAAAAACCTGTCTAATCCTGGGAATAATCTGCTTTTTCTCAGTTTAAAACCATGTCAAACAACTCTGCAAGTGACCCGAGTTATAGTCACATAAAACAGATCAGCTCTAATCGGCATACAGCAGGGAAAATGAGTATACGGGTCAGTATACTAATTTATGTGATACTATTGAACGTATGGACGTTAACACACTCTGCTAGTTGCGTCGGATTTATCAAGCCGAAACAATTCTTTACATTTGATAAACAAGAGTGCACCACTGGTGAGAGAGATTCAGACAGATAAAAGAGCAAAACAATAAAGAACACTTACTAGTTCCGGTCTTCCTTATATGTTGCTCTTCATTGTTTAGTTTACAGATTTCTGACCCACTGGTGACATCATAAACGCTAACTCAGCATGATGATGTCACCAGAAACATAGCAATGGGGGCACAGGTGGTATGCAGCTTGCCAGCAGGGGTCAGACTCATCTCTTTTTGCCAGTGGGAAGGGAGCCAAATGCCAATTGTTAGCAGGTTGATCCATGTTTAAATAATCTGTTAATTTAAGTGGGAAAGAGGCTTAAGATGAATAGATTTAAAGCAACTCTTGGAGAGAAATTACTCACTCTTGACATGAAGAGGCCCTGAAAAAGTTAGAAACAGTGGTGTTTTTTACTTATACATGTAGAATAGTGTAGTGTTGTTGTGGTGGTGCTCTGGTGTGCAATGGTAAAGATGCCGTTGGGCTAAAAGATAAAGCTGTGAATTTTCTGGTCCATCTATGTCTGAATCTCCATTTATGGTTAGAAGACATGGATCATGAAACCAACGACATCCATCTGTCAGTTTCTATTTCCAGCATCATCATTTGGCAAGAGGCAAGGTACAGCCTGTACAGGTTGAAATTCCATTGCAAGGCAACACAGAGGCAAAACCAGACAGATGCAAAACTTATTCCTAAGTGCTAGAGGGAGGTGGGTTAACATAAACAGTCACCCAGTGAGAACCAGAGCTTGCTGACTGAAATAAATGGAAAATAGATATTACACATGCCCAACCTTGTGCCCACAAGGAATCAAGTCCTGAATAGAAGTAAAAAAATGTTGGATCTTTACATATGAAATAGTACTCTAAGGATGTTATTTGGATTAGAATGATGCCCCGATTTGGAGGTTTTTATTATACTTTAATGATGTCAGTTAACCGTGGAACAAATGGGAAAGCTTGTTTCATACAGGATGATCCAATGTTCCAGGTTTGTCTACTCTCCCAAAGAAACTGAGGAGTGGTTTTATTTTTTACTATGTCTCTAAATTTGACTAAACAAATCAACTATGCTGTTAAAGCAGGTATTTTTGAGGACTGACTTAATTGTATTTTTTAACTGCAGTCTGAGACTACATTCCATATCTTTATTGTACAGATCACATCAAATAGTCAGAGTTTCTTGTCTGATTGGAAAAAATATTTCACTTATTTTTTTTGTTGTTGGTTGCTTGCTGAACTGCCACCTTAAATTTAAATTGTCTGGTGTCATTTAAAACATTCCTTTATATATGTATATGAAAATAAAACTGATATTCCATATATTTAACTGTATATGGCAGTCACATTCATTTTATTTTTCTCTTGTACTGGAGCTTTCTTCTTGCTGATATTTTACACCACAAGCATCCCAGTTCTGAAAAAATCTCAAATTAAATCTTACAGAAGTGTCCATAGCAAAATAAAACAACCCTGAAAGCATTCCAGAGGTCACAAAACATTTCACACGCTAGAAAATATTATGCCTCTCACCAGTTTGAGAGTTCCCAACTGTGGCTCAGACTTTCCGTGCAGCTCTCTATCATTACTGGCGTCTCCCCAGAATGCTGCCACACAGTTCAAACCACGTCTTTCTCATAACTCCACCCAAAACTACTTGCCCCACAAACTAGAGCAGCACACATACCCACAAATTTTATTTAACAAGTTTTCACGACTGAGAACTAGGAGAAAATGTGGATTGAGCGGAGGAGGAAGGATGAAGACAGAGAGGGTAATGCAGTGTGATGTATTAATCACATTCGGAGGTAATTGAGAGGCTGAGAGAGGACCAGGGCCAGCAAGCCATCCTCCATCAATGTCTCGTCCTCTTTCTCTGTATAAACACTGTTACTGTACCGTTTGAATATTAATACACCAACACAAGCAGAGAAAGCGTGTACTGAGTGATGGTGGAATTGTCCTTACAAGACTCTGTATAGTTGTTGTTGTCTCTGGTATCATTGAAAGTCTGTACTGGCTGACACTTTCACTCAGTTGACCTCATGGGAAGGTAGAAAAAAACGGGAAATCAGGATAAACATCCTTTACAATTTACCCCAGCGTAAACAGTGAGACCAATGGAAAACTGTTAGCCCAGGTATATAAGATTGTTTGTGACACTTATCTGAGGTAGAAGGTGTGCAGGTCCACAGGGTGGTGCAAAGTAGTGGACAGATACTGATATATTGTTTAAAAAGGTGCATTAATGGAAATTTGAACTCTAGATGAGCTTTAGAGAATCTTAAAAGAGTATTGTTACTTTGCTGCATTTTTTTAGGAGATTCTTTTGCGAGAGGAGTAAACTGTTCAGAATTGATAGGAAAATGGACCTAAATACTAGCAAAAATCCTGGAAGTAAACCCATTGGTGGTTGTAACACAGTTGTTTGATTTCCAGCAGAATAACATATAATTATAACTGCAATCCAATGATTTTAAAAAAACATCCAAGGCACCTTTTCAAAAACACTGTAAATGAATCAGTTTTACATTCTCAGGTGGTGTTCGCCAATATGTTTAACTGCTCTTTTCATGACCTGTTTCACCTGACTCCAGCACAAACAGAAAACAGCTGATTGAATATTCAGTTCAAAGACCCTCCATCTTTCTCAATCGGTCTAATTTGTTTCTGTTGATCATGTGAAGCTTCTCCACCCTCTCGTTATTAACTCACTCACTGATCCCTAAATACAGAGAAACATAAAGCAGTAATGATGATACATAGCAGCATCTATAACATTATAAACACCTCTAACAAGACTAAATCTCTCTGCTCTCTGTGTGCTTACACTTTTATGATCCAAAATTAGCTTAAGTTTTCCATCAGTGTGCTGTGTTTTAGTCATGGGCAGGTTTTGTAGCTGGAACCTTTGTAAGATTCACATCAGCCTCTTGCACTCATTGTGCACTGCTTTATTCCAAGAGCTTTTTACACCTTTGCTAATTGTAGGCTGCATGATTAAAACACCAAAGCAAATGAGGTATTTTGATCCTTATCAGATCTCATACATTTAAATTCGTCCTTAAGTCTTCAGTCTGAATAAAATCCAAATTTGTCTGGAATTGTTATTCCTCAACGTTTTATTGTCAGTAAGAGTTATTCATGGTCTCAAGACTAATCATGGAGCTGTCACATGCACTGCAATGTGTCCTCTTTCTGTAATTGATGGTGACGTGCAGAAAGAGCGGACGTCGAGGCGGCTAGTGGCATCAGTGCACCCTCCGGCTACCGACCCTGTCTTATGCTTGGATTTTCATTTATCATTCCAGATTAAAAGTTACAGTTTAACTACTTACATGCCCTGTAACCCTGAAAAACTAAGCAGACTGATGCTGCTTACATAGAATTTAAGAAGAGTTGAAGACATGCTGCTGCAATTGCTTTGATAAACTGATCCACATTAGCAGCGCCTATTGAAGCAGAGGTTTTGTTAGTTTGTTTCTGGAGGATACAGATGTAGTAATAGTAAGATGATACGAAAAGATTAGCCATAACTGGATGTTTAATGATACATTCAGCCAACAAGATGTGATACTACATTATTCATGGATTCCCCAGGAGAAAGATTTGCCAATGTTTCAAGGAAAACTATAAATCTTCCTGATGCTGTTCTTCATGAGAACAGTAAAATATTACCAAATTACAAACTTTGTTTCAAAGAGAAAACTGTTAAATCTAAAACTGATTACTCCACATATGTGTGTTTTATATGTTCAATTCTAATGTGATCCAGATGCTATAAAAGCTTTGAAATGCTTGGTTTACACAAATAGTGTAATCGATTTGCCTAATGAGAAAACATGTATTAACATTCAATCAACAGAAATTCACTATACGAATGATAATCATTTAGTCTGTAAAGCATGTTAGAGCACTGTTTATTTAAAAAGCAACATTCTGAGAGATCTTGGTCTTCCTCTGACCTGAAAGAACCACGAGCTTATTTAATCATTCCGCTACTAACAAAAACCCAGCTTTCTGACTCAAGCCGTAAACATGTTTCTGTCCAAGACTGTGGCAAATTAATGAAGGAGGAGGATCTGTGGCTCTGCACCTTCATCTTTAATTAAACCCACAGAATCTGTTTAAAGCCACAGTTTTTCCTGCCTTCTACGCTGCTGTTCAAACATTTTCACATTTTACTCGGAAGGCACTTTATTATGCAGTTCTCTTAATTTCCTCACTAATTTCAGAATCATTTTCTGCTTTGTAGCTCTCAGTTCTTTCCTGCAAAAAGCTCTTTTAATGTAGTTTAAACAAATCATTTGCTCAGTGCAGCCGATAGAACAGTGCTCATTAGGTGCAAGTTTAGAAAAAGATTATCTTGTATTTAGGAGGGAGCTGAGGAACTCTTAACAAATGATTTATTTCCTGTGTGAATGACAAAGGTGCAGCCAGCCAAAGTAAATCATTTGCTGCACATAATCGGCTCTCTGTTAAACCCACCACCCACAGTCACTGTAGCAGACACAGAGCTTGGAGATCAGAGACACTGAAATGCATATTTTTTTTTCACTAAAGATTTAACTTTGTACTAAACTATTTTATTCAAACAAAAGGTGGATGTTAAAATGTTTTACACTGCCACCTCTAAGTTTGCTTCCCTGTGTCCTTCTTTGTAGAAGTAGTAATGGGACATGACACCTCTCCCCACGTTGTAAAACAAATTACAGGAAAATGAACAGACAATAGGCACTTTTATGTCTTCTTTTGTCTTTTTAATTTCTTATTTATATATTTTATTATATCCATGTTTCATACATTCACTGAACTTAAAAGTGATAATTTAGAGATAAGCATTTCAAAATAGTATCTCAGTCTCTGATGGCCAAGTTACTAAAGCTGCAGCTAGATTTTTGAGAAACTTTTACTTTGAATTAAACTTTAGAACTTGTTGTACTGGGAGTCACCCACACTGATAAAGAGACAGCAGGGAGGCAGCAGGAAAAGCCAGTTAAGGTCCTTAACTTTCTGAGGTTATGTTGTGTATTCATGTCTTGGACTCTTTGCAAAAGAACAAATGTCTGGGCAGATGGAGACCAGAAGGCTAATCATTACAACCCCTCTCCATCTGCTGTTTCTTTACTTTTCCCATTAATTAACTGTTATGCAAATGGTACCGATACACAAAAACAAACCATACATTACCTAAAACGTATTGTTATCTGTAAGTAGTTAGAGGTTTGTCCTGTCAATATTTCTAGAGCTAAAACCTTAGCTTGCCAATACATTAAGGAACTAGAGCTTATATTATATTTTCTTCAGAGTATAACATAGTTCCCTGCATTGGTATTTTTTTACAGGATACTTTCAGAAAATAAGAGGTTTCTTTTTGGGGAAGTTTCTATAATTTAGAATTTACTTTTGGAGTTTACTTTCTGTAATTAGCACATTACTTTCAGGAACTCCAGTGTTACTTTCTGATTTTGTCAGGGTACATTTTAGAACTTTCATAGAACCCTTTTTAATTCAGTTTGTATTGCCTTGGGCTATGTTAGTCGGATTTAAGGAACTGCTATTTGTTTTTATTTCAGAAATTGTGATCCTTTGGCTCAATAAAATTACTTTTAACTACTACCTACAGATCCTCCTATGACTCATAGTTTTGTTTGTACTTTTCCTTTAATGCTTGGCTTGAGTTTGTTTTAATGCTGGTAAATATTAAATAAACTAATTTACCTCCAATTTAAACTATAACATCTGAAAATCCGCTTTTCTTTTTACTTAATTTTCCTTCTATCGGCATCTGAAATCTAAAAGTTGAAGCTCATACAAAAGTTTTTCAAATAACTACCTTTCCAACATTAATTAGTTTCCTTTTTAAAGAGGCTTTCTTGGTCCTAATGGGTTTAATTAAACTGAGCTCCTTTATGGTCAAAGGCTAACGTCTATACTTTAATAAGGCAAATTACTTAAACCCTTGATGAATCTTTGAATATCCCTGTGGTTTGGAAAATGAAATAGAAAGCTTAATTTCTAAAGCACAGTGGAAATACTTCTTGAAATAAAAGAGCTTATTAGATTTAAAGTAATAATTCCCAACAGTATTTAGTTTTATTAGAAAAATTATATTTTTTTGTGGCAATTTACAATTTTCTCAAGTCATGGTTGCATCATTTTCTGTGGTCAGTTTAAGCCAAAGCTGTCTTCACTGGGCAGCATTTATTGACTTTATGAAGAAGAGTTTCTGCCTCCTCATTGAGATTCAGAGGAAACAGCCAGCTCTCAGTCTCTGCTCCTGCTGATTGGACTTGCCCTTAGCATTAGCATTAGCCTGTCCACTCATTCCCTATGGGCCTGTTGTCTGTTTTGGCTAGCTGGAGCAGTCTTGGCAGGCTAGAAGCTAATACAGACTGGATGCTAATGAACTCTGGCCAGTTTCCACCTCGTTCCTGTAGAGATGTCTGCTACTATAGAGCCCAGCGGCTAACAGGCCAACACAGATGAGCAGGCAGGCAAGAAGACAGAACTGGGAAGATGAGCTAAGTGATAACTGATTTCTGTTGTGTATTTTGTGGAGAAGTTTGGATGAAACTGAAATTTGGACTACAAAACAAATATTCTCTCAAGGAATTAAATTAGCAATAACATTCATCGATTTCATTAACATAATAAAAAAATAGTTTAGAAATTTGCTTGCTAAGGTATATTGTCAGTCATGTAAGTATCAAGAGACCTAATTGATACTTTATTGATTAACTGATCATCAATCACTTGTCAAGTTGAAACCAAACACTAGGTAGGTCTCATTTTAAGCAAAATGTGCAAACATCAAAGCAATATGAGACCTTCAAGATTAATTGACCCAATAAATTAATAGAGTGGGTTGGTTAACATGATGAATTACGCCCACTT
>JAUZNJ010038996.1:0-10885 GCA_034780135.1 Jordanella pulchra | reverse complement strand
TTTGATCTGAGTTTGTTTTACAGCATGAAATGTCTGAATGAGTGCTCATCCAAGACTGGTGATTCCATACTTTTTGCAAGGGGTTGTAAGATATTATTAACTTCACAGGATAAACAAGCGTACAAATTTACAACAATAAAACACAGAAGATATTGTAATGAAGTTGAATTTACTTCGATTTATAAGTCATGTCGTGCCTGCTTCATCTCTGCTCCTTTTTTGTAGTGCTTTTGTTAGTGTTGTAGCGTTTTTATAATTTGTAATTTGTTAATGTTGTAGAGTGTTGCACCTCAGGGCCACCGTATGATCCTGATCAGGTTTTACTTCCGTTTAGTCCTGTTGTGTTTAAGCCGGTGTATTCTGATCTCTTGTTGTGGATTCATCTATTATCTCCTAGGTTACTGAGTTTCCTTGTGTCACCTTCAGTTTATTCAAATATATCCATAAAACATGTGCACTGCCAATGTCCTGTTATCTCTTCAGTTTGTCATCTCCACAAATTGTGACATTATTGGTCCAAAGGGCTTTCCCTTTGTAACCCTGTGGTATAATTACATAAAAAGCAGTGGCAACTTAACTCTAATGTTATCATGCCCGTATCTTAGTTTTAAACAAAATGTTTGCACTGCAGCTTTCGGCTGTTTGATGCTATCAAGTCGTCGTGCCTCTGCTGTTTTCAGAATAATTATTAATGCTTCACCACTTTGCATCTTCTGTTTCCTTCATCTGTCCTCAGATGGAAACAAACCCAGGTCCTTTCCTGCTGTTTTCATTTTGAAGTCTCCTCCCTGTTGGTTTTGTCATTTTGAGCTCTGCGGCCACATGCCTTCTGTTTGGCTTCAACTCCGTTGCTGAATCATTGTTTAAATTCTTTTCTTTCTTACACTTTCTCTCCATCATCCGCCAACAATCAGTCCCAAGCCACCGATCCAAGAAAACAGAGTCACCGCCTCTCTCTTTGCTAGCTTATATAATTCCAACTATTTTTTGAGAAATTATATAATGTCTTTTTTTTGCAGCAAAACAATATCTTTGCCAGTGAGACTTAAAGCAGTGCTGAGTCATGTGGAATCGAACAGTCATCCCGGGTGGCGAGCAGTAATGTGGCTGGTGTTATCATTAGGGCATCCTTCAAACACTTTAGCCTCGCTGGCACGGTGGCAGGCTCTCTTGGCTCTCCCTGCAGCCTGTGATTTAAACTTGCAGTCAGCAGTTATCAAAGCTCGTTCAGCAGCGCAGGTTTTGCACTCCTTTCGCTCATTTGTGTCGTCGTTCCCTGTAAACACAACTGATGTCTCATTTCAGATCACATTTGAAGCCATGCAGTTTAATACAACACCTTATGTCAGGTTTGGATGCTCGAGCCACATTCATTACTTTTTGCTCTTGGACTAAGGGGTTTTAGAACAATATATGTTCAGTGTAATATATCTTCTTGCCAATTACAAAAAGGTGACCGAATGTGCAAAAGCATGTAAGTTAAATAAATAAGTATTTATTTAAATAAGTATTTTGGTCTTAGATTTTTTGCTGCATACATCAGTCTTTTCATAGGATTCATATTAAACGACAAAGATGTCCACTGCATATACATTAGGGACTCATATGCTGCTGTAGAGTAGTTAGCCTTTCTACAGATTCTGTGCTATTACTTCCATAATTTCCTCTTCTTACCTTTGCCAATGAAATGTTTCCTGTGGCACAGACTCCAAAAGAAGCTCAAAGCAAGATGGATGCAGCACAGACATAACAGCTGGAGATGGTTTCAAAGAGTCTTATTTTAACTTCAGCTTAGTTTGGCTCTACTGGCATTTTGGACATAAATTTCCAGTCTTGGCATTGCTGAATAACAAACATAAAGGGGTTTATCAGCCCTCGTCAAACCATTGTATAACGCTATGCAGCCTCTTGTTTGCTCATTTTATTTGGAGTCACATGACCAAAGATTTTTACAGAAAGTCATAGAATATTACTTTGGGGTTAAACATCTTGCTAAACATATGTTCTTTGTTTTTTGAAGAACAAAAGAAAAGGAAATTCTTTAAGTATAACCTTGACCCAATGCCTATTCCTGTTCATTTTGTTTGTCTCTAAATCATGTTAATGAAAAAAAAAAAGTCAAAGTCTTCATCAACATATAGTTATAAGTATTGTTGTTTTTTAATCACGTACTTTTATTGTTTTTATTTATTATTATTATTATTATTTTTTTAGCTTTTTACGGCACTAGTACCTCGTTTTTCTGACAGTAGGCTGACAGGAAAGGGGATAATCACATACTTTTAAAAAAGAAATCTGAATATTCTCAAAAACAAAAAATACATTTGCAAAATGGATTTTCTAATACTTTGGTCTTATGATAATGTTTCGTTTCTAAAGCATTTTAAAGAACTAATTTAGTTCTCAGAATTCAACAGGGATTTTTTACAAATTTTAGATGTATTTCTGCTTCCACACCTGAATAAAATGGCTGAATGACCTCGGTGTGCAGTCAAGTTCTTCAGGGCCCTGCTAATGACCTGATTATTTGACTTAGGTGTATTGAAACAAAGGCCCATTTAAAACATGCAAGACACTGTTTACCGTTTACTTTGACAGGCCTGAAAAAATTCAACAATCTGCCTTTAAAATGGATCTAATAACTAAAAAACGTGATCTCAGTATCAATCCAGCTGACCTGTAATGTAAGTAGTAATGTTCACAAATATCATGTACATGTAAAACTGCCAATGAAACTAATAACTGAAAAAGAAAAAGATAAAACAATAAGAATTCTGTTTTTGGTCTTCTGTAATTTATGTAGGAGTCCCACCAAACATGTGGTAGAAGGTGCTCTGGTTAGATGTGACCTAAAACTACACCTTTAGCCTAAAAAAGCTGGCGTGTGTGAAAAGAAAAAAATAATAAAAGCATCTCACCAAAAGAAACCATCACCAAAGTAAAACATGGTGGTGGCAGAATCATGCTGGGGTTTTCTGAGAAGAATGGTTCAAAATAAAGCATGGTTATGTGTTAGAATGGGCTAGTCAAAGATCAAACTAAGGTCTAAGTGAAAATGTGTAGTAAAGTCCGGTGATCTAAAATTTGCAATTGTTCCATGTTGTCATGCAAAAGTTCAACTGATGTGAATACTTTATGCAGGGCAGAGTTCACTGTTTTGTCCCCATGTGGTTATCTAAATGCAAAAGAGGACTTAAAAAAAACATATTTTCTGAAACATAAGAGAAAATAGGATCTCTTGTTGCAGGGAGTCTGGCATTGAAATAAGAAAACACAAAGCTAAAAGCCAAATGGGAACAACGATAGAGCAAAACTAAACAAATCACAACTGATAAAAAAAAACAACATCCAGCAAGGAAAAACTTCAGGGAGTATATAAACTCCGAGGGAGTAAATAACTGAAATACAAAGCAGGTGCTGTGGGAGCACAGAAAATAAAACTTAGAGCAGAAGACCAGAGGAAGACCATGCCAGAAGAATACATAAATGTAGATAAAGAAAGACCCAAATTAATACCTGGGATTGAGTTGCATGATATAATTATGAGATACATGAGCATTTTCATTAGTGTGTATCTAATTAGTTTGAAAAACTCTGAACAAGTTGGGCTTTTTGGTGGTGGGTGGGGATCACACAGTAGTGACTTTTGTGATATATTTTTTGTTAGAATAATTCTGGGCTTTTTCTCAGCCATCCATAGAGTCAGTGTGTTGTTAAACCATGTTTTTCTTCAGCTACAACTGGTTTATTCTTTCTACCAACTTTCTGCATCTACAGACTAAAATGTTACACCTATCCTCTCCAAATAGACTGGAGGGAGAACATGCATGCAGAGAAATCTTCAAGTCACAGATTCAACAGAGTCTGATTGGCTTTAGGGCTGGGCTTTGACTAGGCCGTAAATATAATTTGGATCTAAAATTTTTCATCACTGTCATCTCAGCTGTCTGTCTAGGATTGCTGTTCTGCAGGAAGGGGAACAAACCTCCTTCCCAGATCTACCTATCTGATTAATAAACATCCTCACAGTACAAGACTGGCACCGCCATGCTTCACTGTTGGGTTGGTAGATTGAAGGTAATGCATTGTGTCAGGTTATTTTTCAATAGGATTTGTGCTTGAAATCCAGAAGTGTACATTTTTGGTGTGTCCTCTACATGGCTTGATGCAAACTATAAGCAGGAGGTTCCCTTTCAATGACCTATCTTCATCCACTCTTCCATAAAGGTCAAATTCTTTCACTTCAACATTATTAATGTAGAAACTTTCGATCACACCGATCACACAAAATCTCAATGCCATTAACATTTTGTGTAACATGAACTAAGTGTGGAAAACTATTTTATTCTGCTCATATATTTTTGCAGCATTTTACTCCAACATAGAGCTGAGACAGGAGGGCAGGTGCATGTGTGTGAGAGAGGGTTGGTTTAGTGAGTCACTTCATGTTCCCTCGCTCCCATGGGGCCACACAGAGGGTCCTAGGTACCAGCTTCAGCAGTTGGCAGATTTGGGCCAATTAAAAAGAAAAACCAGAGAAGCAGGTAGATATGCATGGATTCAAACACACATATGTACGTTGGCTCTGTGGCTGTATCCAGCCCAGGTCAAGCCTGACAGCACACACCTTGTGAACCTGCCTGTTTTCTACACACATGCTGAGCCGTTTTCACTCTTTCTGTTTCACATTTCTCCACAGCAGAACGGCCTGTTCTCTGTCAGCACAAACACATGCCTCATCTTTATATAACTTACAGTGTTACACTCACAAACATATCCACTGCAGATGCACCTCCAACTTTTTTTTTTACTTCATACAATTTCTTTTTTCTCCCTCTGGGACAGTTGGTTGATCCAGTCTTGCACAGATTGAAGTCTAACTGTAATATTCCTATCAAACATCACTTGCATACTCTTCTACAGAGTCTGACTCAATGTCAATGGGCTCAATGTCACACCAGGCTGCAAACTCCATCAGTGCATCAATGGCCAACAACACCCCCCACCCCACACTTGCTTGTACCTCCTCGGAGATGCAGCAATGAAGACCCCTTTGGTATGTGTTCATAAGTCTTCAAGGTTATTCCCTTTGGTCTGTTGCAAAAAAGGGCATTCAGGAGCTGTTTTTATTTTTGCCCTTTTTTTGCTTTTGTAATGAACACCTTCGCGGCCCGCTTGCTGCTGCACAAACCGCAACAGAAATTCTCAATCCTTCGTCAAGAAGCCCGTTCAATTATTCATACTGCTATTGCGGTGCTCTGGCAGAGAGAGCAAGAGAGGGGAAGGGAGAGGGATGGCGGAGGACTGAAGCAGGGAGAGGAGAGGGAGGAAGAAGTGGAGGGGAGTGGGTGTTTTCTAAGACAGGGGGGCTTCACAGATGGAATATGTATGTATTCAGAGGAAGAGACTTACACATCCTCATGCATCCTCTTGCCTCTGTATCAGTTTACGTCTGCTTTAACTTTAGCTGCACTGTTTAAATGTTCTCGTTATTTCATGTCTTCATTTTCTTATCCTCTTCGCCTCATCTGGGCTCAGACTCTATGATTACTGGATGAAAACAACCTCAGAAGTCTTTATACTGACCTTGACTAAGAAATCTGTCTTTGCCTAACCCCTGCAGGAGGATGCATCGCCCATTTTACAGTTCACTCCACACTTTACAACCCCCCTGAGGAGTAGGACTGTTAAAGGCCAGTCTTATATCGGGCCCAAAGCAGCCTCTCAAACCTCTTACCCCACTCATGAAGTATTCCACTCATTTTCTCTTTTTTAACCTCCCTCTTCTCCACTTTTTATTCTCAACCCCCTTTTTTTTATTCTTGTCAGTTTTCTCAGTGCAGTAGAGCCCTGTGCAAGAGCAACCCCCCCACCCTTCTCTAGAGGAAAAGAGCGGGAACATAAGAGAGTGAAAACGATTTATGGCAAATGAAGGGAGGGCAAGGAAAAACCAAAGGAAAGAGCATGCGCCAGCCGAGCCACGGATACAGTGAGAGAAATAAAGATGATGGAGGTGGAGGAAGGAAACGAGGGAGGAGGATGTAAAAAAAAGTCTGACAGCACAATGGAGAAGAACACTCCAAAGAGGCCGAAGCAGGTCGTGTTTGACTCATCTGTATATTTATTGCTGGGTTCAAAATAATAGCAGTCCATCACCACAAATATGATCAATCACTGGTAGAAAACAGACTCCTACAAGGCAAAAAAAACAAAAAAAAAAAAACTCATGGCTACTGCCGATCTTGTATGAGATCAGAGTGAAGTTCAATCACTGAGGTCATGTATCCTGTGAACCAATGGATGTCAGTCAGGTGGTCCTTGTTCGGAGATGAAAACAGCAGATGTTGTACATGCAGGTTATTATGTTTTCCTTGGAAAATCTGACTAAAGCAGGTTGTCTTGTACATTTCAGTTCAGAAAGACATCATGCCTAGATAATTTTGATTGCTATAAAAGCAGAAAACTACTATTCAAACAGACTAAGATTAATTTTATGGTTATTATAAGATGCAGGGCCTTGGGAAAAATAACAGACCCAAAGCATCACCTATCCCTCACCATACCTATCAAGGATACAAGGGTGATTTGAGTTCTCACACTATTAGTGTAATACATGCATCAGTTTGTTTAACTTATTAACAATAGGAACATCAAAACAGTGTGAAATGAAAGCCCCCACATTGAATTAACTGTGAATTAAAATCCCAGTTAATCACTGCCTCGTGGAAAGCAAAGAGGCCTCAGGTCAACAGGATCCTGAAATTCAGCAAAAAATATGCCAGAAAGAGACAGAGATAAGGAACCTTCCACTGAGAGATGGGTTAGAACTCAGCAGGGCTGCAGATCAAACACCAAACACACGATTCCTTCAAAAAGCATAGAAGACAAGACCCAAGCTATGATGTCTACGCTTGATTACAATGCAACACAGTTTATAAAATAATCTCTATATATGAATTTTCCTATATGTTGTTATTTTTGCAGGAGAATTTCAGCTTTGCATGAGCTGACTTATACATCACTGTGGAGCTGCAGCCTCGATGCCCACATACTACACTGCTGTGAGCTGCACATCATCGTTTTAACGTCAAAGGACCAATGTGAGCCAAGCACGCATTCCTTATTCAACACATTAGCAAATAGGTAAAAAAGTGAACTTTCCTTTGATGGGTTATTCTTAGGCTAAAAGGTGAGATAAATAACAAATAAAGTAAGCTTGACAAGATGAAATAATCTTTTTTTACATTTGAGAAAATTTTAACATAATATGAATTTTAAAAAGCATCTGTTTTTGTAACTTTTCAGATTAACAGATTTTAGATTCAATACTGTTGTTGTAGTTTTACTGGATAATGAGGTTTAACAGTTTTATATTGCTCAAATACCTTCTTTTTTAATTCCTCAACAGCAACACCATTTTCACTCAGAAATGTTAGTGGTTTTAGTGAAGCAGACCAACCAAACAGTAATGTAAACCCATGAATGAGTTCAGATTTTAGACTCTTCCTGTTCTACTATTATCGTGTGAATGAAGCTGCTCAAGCTGATAATGGAAGAAGTTTTTTTTCACCTTCATCTAGAAATCTGTCTCCATCACAACATAATGGGTGCTTCATGTGGTTTGCTGCAGTGAGCCTAAGGAAAGATCTTGGTGTCAACATGATGGTGGACGGTCTGTGCCAGAATAATTTATGATGTGCTTTTACAGAAGACTACACACTGGGGAGTACATGAGGGGGACTGTGGAGTTCAGTAGGACAAAGGAAATAAAGAAGGCTTCCAACTTTCCTGCTCACCCCTCTATGCACTTAACCACCTCAGTATTTTGCTTTCAGTCCCACTGATAAGAACTGTCCAAATTTCTTTTTTTTATTTCTTATATAATCATCTATTTTTCTAAAGCTATGTATAGATTATATAAAATTATAATTTAATGTTTCTTTCATATCTGAGAGCCAATCCGCAGTAACATTTCCAAGATGACTGTTCTGTCCAGGATTCCCTGTGGCCTCATGCATTTTTTTAACCATTCCTCAGAGATTGTCTTGCAAGCTCAGCCTCACATCAACAGCTTAGAACCTTTAATAACCTTCTAGAACCTCCTCTGCTAAGATGCTTCTCCTCGGTAGATTGTCTTTGTTCCTTTATCCTGGTCCGTTAACTTGTTGATCACTTTCTAAGATTAATGAAAACCTCCTTATCTCATCGTTCCTAAAAAAAACTGCAATGTGAGTCGCACTTTGGTTCTTGAACCAATAACATTTCCTGAATATTTACCATAAATTCAACCAGCCATTTCTTGATCTGTATGTATGACTTATGTAAGGTAACAACCTTAATTTTGGCTTACTAGAGTGTCAGTGGGACTTTGTTTAAAGATAACTAACAGCTTGTCTAAGTGAATCACATCTGTGACATGTAGTGTCAGAGAATTATCTGTTAATATCCGAAAATAACTCTCTGCTGAGCAACATACAGGTTTATAAAATAACTTAGCATAATCTATTCTTTCTTTGGAAAGAGAAACGACGCCTTGCTTCTTGAGATTTTTTTTTTTTGGCCTACTTCATGCAGTCAAACATGTACTATTTACTGGATGTAGTCATTACAAGTTTTTTTAACAGTTTCAGAAAGAGGGAAAATTACATTTCGTTAGGTCAGTGGCTGAGTCTTCTTTGCTGCTGTTTGAATGTTCAGGAAATAATGCATATAAAACTAAAGTGAACGATGGAGTTTATTACCTTGCTGCCATTTCCTCTGCAGCTGAATATGATATTACTTTAATCTAGTTTAGTGAAGCTGATACTCTTACAGAAGTTAAATCCTGCATTTCTCTCAGCACCAGTTTAATCATATTAAGTTTTTTCCAATACTCTATAAATTTGCAAACAAGGAGATATTAGCTAACTTCAAAATAGGAGAATATGAATTTTCCAAAAATGTGTAGCTAGAAGTTGCATCTTTGCAGCTTTAATACATCACTTTAGAAGAGTGGAGGCATTTGATGTAATTGCATTTCTATCGCAATAAGATAGTCTCCTGTGTTATCCAACAGCACCAGCTGCTGTTTCTGGTCATTGAATGTAACATTTCACACCTACTGGAGAGATTTTCTTGTTTTTTTTTTTTTATCCCTGTCATATTTGGTTGGTGCATGGGCTGCTGCTGTAGTGGTCTGTGAAGCCCACCGAGACAGCTGTGTGATGCTTTGGCTAAAAATAGAGAGGAATTACACCACAGTTGTTCAAAATAGAGAAAGAAAAAAAGGAGGCCTTCATCCACCTTGAGCCCAGGCTGCCCAGGAAGCCTCATTATCCCCCCTGCATCCTTCCTGGAAGCTTCTGCTGATCAGTAAATGCCACTAGTTTCTCTCCCAGCTGTGAGAGCTCTCACTGCAGGAGGAGAGAAGAGGGATTAGCCTCTCTTTTTATGTCTTTTTTTATTTTTTGAGGTGTTTGAGGATGTTTGATTTTGGGAGCCCATTTTTAAGGGTCTCTTACACTTTCAGTCCCTTTAACTGGTTCAAGTCTTGCAGCCCTTCACCAAGCTGCCCATCAAATTGTGTCACTTTGTTACAGGCCGATATTTGACACAGTGTCAGCAAATATTCTTCTCTCTGTTATTTATAGAGCAAACAGGACCAAAACCCTGAGTGTAGGATGCTGTTTTGTTACCCTAATATTAACAAGAGCAATTGCAGCAGCGCCAAAGTGAAGCATGGTCTGTGTCCCGCCTCTGCCACAGGGGACAGCTTGTGAATTAATGAGATGTCAGCCAAGGTGTCACATCTTTATCCACTCAATCTATCCGAAAGAAAATAACAACCCTCACAGAGGAACCGATACATTGTAGCACCATGAATCTTCTCTGCTTCGATGGATTAACTCTGGAGGTCTGATCATAGAAAAATGCATGCTCTTTTTTCTGACATTTAGAGATTATCTTTAATTAGTTACGTCGATAATTGCAGTTATTAACTCTGATGTGATTTAACGTAAAAGGACTTAAGAGCAATACTGTGATGGAAGAGGCTGAATTTATCTTCCTTCTTTCAATTCAATTCAATTCAAAAGCACTTTATTAATCTCAAAGGGTGTAACTCTTGTAGGGGTTTTTTTCAATTTGTTTTGCAGATAGAAGGAAATGGCTTCCGGAAGGAAGCAACTGCTTTAGCGGTCTGGTCTGTAAAAGCTCTGTAGTTGTTTTATAGCCTGATGAAGAGGATACTCACTGTTTTCCATAATGTTCTTCATTATAGAATTTTCCCTTGTGAAATAATCTCCAGAGGTTCCAGAGGAGTTCCTTGAACAGAGCCGTCCTTCTTTATTAGCTTGTTGAGCTTCTTATAGTCATTTGCTCTGATCCTGTCTCTCCAGCAGATAATGCAGGGAGAGATCACATTCTCGACAACAACCTTAGAGAAAATATGTAGCATCTTGCTGCAAACACCAAAAGACCTAAGCTTCCTTAGGAAGTACAGTCTGCTCTGTCCCTTCTTATAGACGGCTTCACAGTTGTATCTCCAGTTAAGTTTGTTGTCCAGGTGAACACCAGGGTATTTATACTCCTCCACCAGCTCCACATCTTCTCATATATAGGATTCAACTCGTTCCTGTTTCTTCTGGAATCTACAATCATCGTCCTTGTTTTGTTAACTCTCACGGTCAGATGATCTTTGATGCATCCAATGACTGCACAGTTATTGTCAGTCACCCTGTTAATAGCTGATTGATATCAGGTGTGTGGAAGCTGAAAAACATCCAAGATATGCTGTTATGGTCACTGACCTCTAGGGGCTCTCTTCATGGGAGAGCTCTTTTTCTTTGTGTTTCAGTTCTACCTGGCTGCCACAGGTGGAATGTGTTGGACCTCGTCAGCCACCCCA
>JAUZNJ010038995.1:0-10885 GCA_034780135.1 Jordanella pulchra | reverse complement strand
TGAGGGGGAATAGACTGAATTTTTGTCGTCTGAAGTATTGTTCAGTGATACAGAGGAAATAAAAAGTGAAACAGATTCTTTAAAATTTATAACTGCATTATCCGATAGCAATCTGCTATCAAAAAACCTCCTGGCTGTAAATATCTGTGTGTAGAGATAATTGGACGGTATCGTCCTTCCTCCACCTGAACCTCCGTCCTGGAGTCCGGGTTGAGTTTCCTCTGTGGCTGCTTTGTCCAGAGAGCTGCTGATCATCAGGGTGTCTCCTCCTCCTCTGTTTAGTTGGGAGATTTGGACCCAATTCTGTGGCGTTTCCAGGCCCAGCAGGGTGCTTGTACTACGCAGACCAGTGTTTTGACTCGTCCTGCTGGGCTCTTACATAAACTTGATCTCTGTACACTGACCTCTGACCTCTCTGCAGGAGATCCAGGAGCGTCTCAGAATAATCGAGTTGTGCTCCAGAGATCAGCACTTTGCAGACTTTGTCCGGCAGACACAAGTGTGAGTGCTTCTTGGTTTTCCTCCTTCTGTGTGTTTCCAGCCAGGCTGAAGCTGCTGGAGCTCATCTGACAGATGAAACTCGGAAAATACTAGAAAGGGTTAAAGGTCAAACAGTGGAAGGAACCGTAAATCTAAACCTTAGATGTTATGACAGTGTTTCAAACAAAAGTTTTATGAGCACATTGGCACCAGAACATCAGGACAACATGAAGAGAACATCAGGACAAAATTAGGATAAATTTAGGAGAACCTCAGGAGAAGATCAGGAGAACAGGAGATCTCTTTTCTCCCAGTGATGTTTCACTCCTAAGTATTTAGTCAAACAGATGTTAATTGTTTGGAGATGATGATCAGATTAAACGTTTATTGTTGGTAATAAAAATGATATTTTTAGTTGAAAATAATAAAAATACTTTAATATTAAAAAGGAATAAAGATTTATGTTTTATTAAGATCCATATTTAGTTATCAAATTAAACAGTTTTCTGACCTTTGCTGAATAAGTAGAGACCTTTACTAATGCCAACGTATTTGAAATCATTTTAGAATCACTCACTTTAAATAGAAAATAATCCAGGAGTAGTTTTTTTTAATTGACAAGTTTTTTGAGGCTTTAGGGAAAAAATAAAGGTTAGATGAGCAGCAGAGATCTTGTTGCTAATCTGATTCAGAGATTTTTTCCCCATATTGTGATTTCAACCTGTAGCTAAAACTCACACATGATCTGCATCATCTCAAAAATCTACTGGGTTGTTCTGAGCATGAGTCTCATTAAAATCTGTCCGAAACGTGGAAACAGACTAACTAACAGTGATTAAAAACATCACCTCCTATATGGAGGTAAGAATAGTGAAATCTAAAGAAAATGATGAGTTTGAATTTGTCCTAAACATCCTGCCAAGTTCATGAATTCTTGTGCTGTGTGAAATCAAATCATGGGATCTGGAGACCAGTCGAGCTCCGCTCCGTTTTCTCTGTTAGTTTAACGACCCAAGCAGATTTTTTTAGGACTGCGTAGAAGCAGCCGAGGTTCTGATGATGCTCATTCAGCAGCTTTAGTCTTCCCCTCATCCTCCAACACAACCAGACGTCTTCTTTCTGTTTGTCTTGTGCACCAAACTAATCCTGTTTTCCCTGTTCATGGAGCAGATTCTTGGAGAGGAGAGGAAGCTCCACCACGTAACCTCCATGCAGCCCTTGACCTCCAGGTACCTGAACTCCTGCAGCTATTTAACCACATCACTGTTTCTGGCCAAATCACCAGCAGACTTTAACTGGAAGAGCAACCATCCTGGTTTTCTGGTCTCCACTTTGGTTATGAAACCCAGCAGTGTTTCTCCCCTCGGTGCCTTCACTGCTCTGTTAGCTCTTGTGGGGCGTGACGCCAACAATTTACAGCTTTTGATCAAAAGTAGCATAAATCCACAACACCACAAACCTCCTGCTTTTTCTACTGTTTTCTGTTCATCAATGTTTACATTTCTCTATCGGAGGAAGATCTGAACTCTGACTCCATGCAATGATGAGTGTGTAGTTTGTGTTTTTGTGTTTTCCAACACTTTCTGACTCGTTCACGTGTTTCTTTAGGTTCATGAATGTGTTTTTGTTTTGTGGATCTGCACCATCATGATCCTCCAGATCAAATTATCTAAGACACAACTTTTATTGCTTCAATGACAGAGAAAAGACAGCGAAGACCAGAACACCATCTACACCACAACAAGCTTTTCTCAGTCCTCTGATGCTAAATCTCTTAGTGGTATTTTCTACTTCCTGGAAAGTACCACCTGGTCCCAGTAAAATAGTACAGTTGTCCACTTGCACTGAGAGTGGTTCACTATGGGTCAGCTTTTCCATCAGCAACGGCTCTCTGGGTTTGGTTTTTACTAGCTGCTTGGTTCCAGTCAGACTGAAAACGTGACATCAGAGAACCGCAGATCCATGATTGGTGGGGGGGTGGGGGTCACCAGTCACATCATATAGTGAAAACTAAAATCCTCAACCACTAAGTTCTGAGTTCAACTGTCTGAGTACTGTATATTAGCATTAGCATTGGCTAGCATTAGCTAGGTTGCTCTGTAGCTCTTTGTCACCATTTGACACCACATGGTGTCTCCCTCTCTCACATCCAGGGTTCTTCATCTAGACTTCTCCGGTTCTGGCTCTTTACTCTGAGCCTAATGGCAGCCAGAACCGGTTTAGAACCTCCTCTAATTGGGAGCTGTTGTGCTTCACCAGTAGACAGCCTGCCTTAGACACCCAGTGCGTCGGTGGGACAAACTGGTTCCAGTTGTTTCATCAGATTAATCGAAGATGTTTTGCTCTGGTTCCCTCGTGGTTCGTTCTAGTTACTATCTAGTACTGAAGATGTACTGTCGGGTTACATCATACAACCCAGTTCCAGCCGTAAACTCTGATCCTTTTTCACTCATCCTGTTTTCAGAGTAAGGACTTTTCTCTATGAAGGTTCTGCATAGTTTTTATTACAAGGTATGACTGATTTCCAGGAAGTGGAAATGCGGTTCTAAAAAGTTCTCACCTAAATAAAACGAACGTCAGCCTCTTCAAGAGCTCCTAATATTTGATCAGGTCACCGCCTGCTTCCAGTAAAGGAGTTCTCTATAAACCTGGAACCCAGTTCTCCTTCTCTGTCAGGTTCTAGTTCTACCTTCATCCAAATTAGGGACAAATTAGGGCCTTCACCAGAAATGTGATTCTGACTGGAAATAACTTCATAGAGATGGTTTGAAAAAACTTTCAACTGACTTGAATCTGAACATGAAGAATCTCCATCGTATTGACATGAGTTAAATGCCGATATTGGTTCTATTTTCTCTATTTCTAGAGTGTTTTGTTCTGTTGAAACCAGCAGGTTTAGATCTGTCAAGTCTCACCTAATGGTTCCATGTTTTGTGTTTTTAGACATTTCTGATGTTACCTGCATCCCTTCCTGAATTAGTATGGTTCTGTCTAATGTTTGAAGATTGATTATTTATGTCCCTGTGATTTCTATCCTGTCTTTATGGCTTTGTCCTTGGTGCACCGACCAGAACAAATGTAGGCTTGTGAGGCGGCACCGCCACACTTTTCTAAAATAAAAAGCTGACATTTTCTACATCAGTAGACGGTGTGTGTTTGTTAAGGACCTAAAACGGTGACATAATAACCCAGAAATTAATAGTTTATAGAGATGGAAGGCCGCTGTGGTCTGGAAGGATGAGACTCTGATTTACAGGTCAATGCCATGGCAACCTGATGACATCACAGGTAAAAGTTTGAATGGCAAAGATAGTTTAGGCTTTTATGTTTATCTTTGATATAATTTGATTAAATGGAATAAAAACTATAACATAACAATCCATTCCTTTTTTGGGTGGGGGGTGGTTGTGTGGTTGGGTGGGTGTGTGGGTGGATGGGTGGATTAGAGCATCAGATCACACAACACCTACAACAACTTAATTAAAAAAACAATGAGTTATTGCAACATTTAATTTACATTTAGGATTAAAAGGTAATAATTATTTAGCATTTATTAGTATTAACCAATATTAATTTGTATTTTTGACTAGAATGAACTAATGAAATGTTTTGGTGTATAAAACCCTCCTCCATCTCCTCCATTGGCACGAGATCCCACTGCAGAGGAGACTGATGTTTCCTTTACCTTCTCTGTGAGAACGTCATGGAACAAAGGTTCCCTCAGAACTCAGGAACATCTCACCACTGGAAACTTTCTATAAACCAGTAAAACATGACATGTTATACACACAGCATAATGTTTCTATATGTATACAGACATATATCCACAATATGCTTTTTAACAGGTGCTGCTGACGTACTTCAGTTTTCCACTGACTGTTCAATATAAAATGTCTTCCATGCTTTTACATTCACCTGCCCTTGGACTGCCGATCCCAATGATCCTGTGTTGCTGATTCAGACTGATTCGGCCTCATTCAGGCTGATTATGGTTGATTTAAGCTGATTCAGACAGAATCTGGCTGATTCAGGCTGAATTAAGCTGAGTTAGGCTGGCTGCAGCTTGTAAGGTTGACATAAATTAAAACTCCGGTAGTCCTAAAAGCATCCCTTATCGTGATGCTGCTCCTCTGCTCTGCTTCATCCGTGTTTTGACTGATGTGTGACATCAGGGCTCAAGGTGTGCTCTGCTACCTGATGACCGACCTTGTGACTCTGCTTCGTCTCTCTGACTGAAACCGAAATGTATCTTTGAACACGTTGGATTCTTCATGCTGTTCATCTTTAGGTGCTCAGATTGCTGTTCAAGGCCATATAACGGTGTGGAAATGCTTTTTGTTGATCTTTCTCATCAACTTCTCCTTTCAGCCACATGACATTTATTTCAACAGTATTTCAATCAGGGTTATTTTTCTAATTCTTAATAAGCAGAGGATGTTACCAGCATTAGAAGGCTGTCTGTGTGTTTATGAAAATCTATCTAAAAACACTGGTGGCAGGTTTTGTTTTGGAAATGGAGCAGACGGAGCAAAGCAGAAGACAAAATAACAGACATATCTGTTGATCTTGTTGCATATTGACCGAACGGGTCGAGGATCTGGTCCAGGATCAGTTTAATCCAAACCAGCTGCTTCACCTGTGATCAATTAGTGCTTCTAGAGAAGGATGCTACGTGAGGAAGTCCTAAACGTTTCAGCGTGTTTCAGCCGTTTGGCCAGAAGGAGCCAAACCAAACAGGCTCTTTCTTTTTTATGAAGAATGAAGACACCTTCCTCCTCCTCCTTTCTTAAAAGTAAGTGTTTGATTCTGTCCCTCTTCTTTCTTCATCTTCTTATTTTAATTTATTTTCTTTTTGTTAGCTCCGTTTCCTTTGATCTTTCCTCCTCCTGGCATCTTTATTGACCTTAGTCTGACAACCTTTGATGCATTGGGTCAGTTTTGGACACGGCGTCTTATCATTAAACCTCAACATTGATCCTCCTTAAAGAAAAGATAACATCAAGGGATCAGCATCAGGGCTGCTGGCATCAGGGAGGTCGGTTTATCTTCAGAACCTCCTGGTTTCTGACAGAAACCAGGAGGTTCTGGGTCTGACCTGACCTGACTGACATTTATGTTCTGGATTTGTGTTTAATAAAAAAATTGTTTTTGCATCATCACATACACACACATAGCTACTGGAAGCTAGCAGTGATGGGTTGGAGACTCCTGATCTAAAGGTTGGTTTCTACTAATTCATTTTAGCATCCACAGCCCTCTACGCTGCCTGACATTTCTACACCTCACACACCTCGAACCGCTGTGCACAGGGAAACATGGCAGGTGAGTGAGAGCTCCTGCTGCCGAGGATTCTCAGATATAAACATCTGGAGACGTCTTGAGATTCAGTCCACCATCAACCACTATGGATAGAAATGAGTCCCTTTCGATTGACACCATGAGGCCTTAAAAATGTTGGAAACGAGTCTGTTTTCTACTACTACATGTAAGGTGTGTAGTAAGCCTGAAATCTGTGCCGTATGCTGCCCCCTAGAGTCAGCCACAATATTCGCTACAGGAGGAAATGCTGCAAACTTTGGCTGAATCCCAAACCGGCCCCGAACCACTAACCCTCCGTTTGTTCCTGCTGAGGGTACGCCGTACTAAGGGTCATACCAAACCATGTACTTGGTAGGGTGAGGGAACCATTCAGCCCTCGAATGTTCAGTCTGCATCAGCAGCGGCTCGCTGGATTTTGGGGCAGGTGTAACGCGACCCAATGGGGGAGGAAACGCGTGCATTTACATGTCAGTTCGGCTGGGTTGCTGCATCTTGGTCACACTGAGCAAAAAATGACAAGTTGGGCGAAAGAAAAAACGTCATTAATCCCTGAAGAGAAAGTCTTCTTTGAAATAGTTTTATTTGACTGCAGAGATTTATTTGAAAAAAAAGGGGTAAATGTTTGATGTGGTGTTGACCTACAGCCATGCATATGAGGCGTCACTGTGTTGCCATAGCAACGACTGCTTTCCTTTTTCAGGAGGATTCCACCCCTTTCTCATTTATACCACAGCAGTGAGTGGGATATGAGTGAGAGGGACACTTATGGTGAAGGGTTAGGGGCGGCCTGTGTGTCAACAGCTTTCCACACACACATTATGCGTGACACGTCCTGCATTAACCAGAGAAATGTTACTCAGTCCCAGACCATGAAGCCTCCATTGTCTCCTCTATGGGAGATTATAAAGGGAAGTCTAGTTTTTGAGGATGTCCTGATGGCAGTTGGAGGTGCAGGAAGGGTGCTCTGCAGGGACATGTCAGTCTTTGATTATCAAAACCAAAGGAGTTGAACTGAGCTGCAGGCCAGTTACTCCAACATGATGTAGCCAATAAAACTAAGCAGTTCCCTGCAGTGTCCTGGACCTCAGATTCACCCTGCAGCACCACCTGGTCCAAAACATTGCCTCCCTCATTGCTTCTCTCATGTTTCCATTCTCTTGTCATCCATCTTGGCTTTGTTCTCGATTTTCCTGCCTGATTCTCTTCTTTCCAGTCCATGCATTAGATCATCTGTTTCTTCCTTTATTCAGGACCATCAGTCTGGATGAAGCAGAGCTCACAGTTTGAAGAACTCGGAGCATCAGTGGAGACCCATGGTGCTCCCGAGACTGTGAAATGAAAGGATGAGGAAACTCTGGCTGCAGCAGTTTGATCTGCAGAAGAGAGGTTGACCTCATGGACCAGCAGCTACCCTGACCTGACTACCTTTTCACTGGGCCACGGGTCAGAACAGGATGGGTTTATTGAATCTCAGTTCCTGAACCACAACTTCAGACTCTAAGGATCAGGAGGAACAAACATCCATCGTCCAAAGATTGAGGGTCTGAACTTTGACCTGGAAAGATCTGACTGAGAGTGAACTTTAAAGGAGCCATTAGATGTTTCTCCTCCTCGGGAGGACTTTTCAGCAGCAATCTGCCCTCTGGATGTTCTGCTTAGCTTTTGTGTCCAGGAGGAGGGGAGGTGCTAACCTCACGTTTAGCCTGGTCAGGTGGATCTGCATGGAAAAGATCTGGATTTGTTGGAGTTTAATGGGATAGCCAGTCCTGAGAGAGAACAAGCAGACCTCTGATTGTTGCCTGAAGCCATCCTGTCAGACTCCCTCAGCTTCAGTTGCGTAACTTGTTCACAATGAGAACAAAAACACAGAGGCCCTGCGACGGTTTTCCCCTTTTCTTCAGTGGTTTGAGGAATCCATTCCTCTAATGGGAGCCAGATTGTGCTTCAGTCGATGAAGGAGATTAACTCTGAGGAGAAAAGTCAGTTTGACCTTGATCTAACGAGATGTTTGGAGACCAGATCAGATGAACCTCTGACTCCTGAATGAAGGTTCATCTGATCCCTGTTCCGATGAATGAAGAAGATCCAATGTCTGACCCTCAGAGCTTAATGAAAACACCCTGAAAGCTCAAAGAACAAACCAGGAGCTTTGAGAGTCAAGAATGATCAAATTAAAGACCATGTACTCCATAGGATGGTAGGTTCTTTCCAGCAGTCTGCTGGGTTCTGTTACAGATCAGGGACCAGAACAATAAAACAAGAAGGTTCTCAGCAGATGTGGACACAGAATGAGAATCAGCTCTTCTTCTCTTTCTGGAACCAATTTCTAAAAGTTGCTCTGCAGTTCTTTAGTTAATGTAATACCTCTAGAATATTATTCTAGATCAAAAAAAAACAGACTGGTTCTACATCACAAGAACTTCACTGATTTACTGGGTCAGAAAAGACGAGTTGAATGATCAGGTTCTCCGGGGGGATGGGGGAAGTGGAGCAGACACGGAACAGACCCAGTGTGAACCCTGATGTACCATTGGGGTTCCCTGAATTCTGACCCGATGGTTCTGAACACTATCTGACCACTAAACCCACCCTGTTCTGACCGTTGGGTGCTCCGGTACCTGTCTGATTCCACTGCACTTGTGGTGCTGGTTCTGGAGGCTCAAGAAGTGGAATCTCTCTGTTCTGTGGGTCCAGTTCTTGTGCAGCCTGGCCGGGTTTGGATCCATCTCTGTTTTATAGCTTTGACTCGAGCAGCCGATTTGTGAAGGCAGCTTCACAGTGAAGCCGCTCAGGTTTTCTGGGGGATTTCCTGGGATCCTGGATGATTTATGCTTTTGGAAAAAAGAAAGAGCCTCTCGGGTCTTTTTTTTCCTCTCAGCTGCATGAAAACTCTCCGCTCGACTCTCCAGACCTGGGAGGGCTGACATGGTGGCGTTGGCCTGCGCAGGCGACATCTGCTAACACTTTCCTGACCTGAATGGAGCGGGGGGGCTTTGCTAATGTGAGTTTTGGCTCAGGGTGTCCTCCTGGGCAGCTCATTCTCTGCTGCACCATCCATCTTCAGCATAACTCAGAAGAAGCATCATTAATGTGTTGCTGCAGAGCTGTCCCCAGCAGCTGAGAGGTTTCCATGCAGCAGCAGGTTTCTGCTGGACCAGAGGTGGAGAACTTGTTCCACAGGCTGCTACTGTTTCATCTCCATGATCCACAGGGCCTCCAGTTGTCCTAACTCACGTGAGAACCCCCCCTTTATTTGAATTATTTTGCTTCAAATGTTTTTTACCAGCTTGTTCGGCTCTATCTGGGCTGACTGTCTGTTCTGTAGTCATATTTCAGGCCTTTATGAGCTGTAGAGCCTTGTAGGCCGTCTCTGTCAGTCAGCGACGGTAAATAGTTGTTCACATTCACGTCAAACATGTAGACAGGTGCAACCCCAGGAGGCTGAGCAGTCTGGTTCTAACAGCAGCATCGGAACCAATAATAACAAACCTATCTGAGCTCAGAGCAGAACCTGAACAGAGAGGCTCAGTTTGTTTGAGTGGTAGATGGAGGTGATGAACCCCCAGACTGGTTCTGTCCTCCATGCTGGGCTGCAGGTCCTCAGCTGTTGGATGGAGCTATGGAAGATCAGATTCTCCATTCATGGAATCAGGAAGTTTTTTCAGCTGCTTGTTCCTATAGAAAGGTCTCAGTTTAGATGTGCTCTGCAGGTCTGTGGACAATGGCAGCATTATCGTTTGTCCTTGTTAAACCCTATTGTGAGCTACCTGTTAAGTGATGATGTAGCAGGGTGTGATTGCAGATCTATAAAAAGCTTCTTTAACCGTTATTTAGAGCTCTCTTCCTGATGAGCCCAGTACTTCTACCGTATGTAACCTGAGCCATGTCTCTGGTCTGAGTGAGGTGAAATTGTGTTAAACCTGCTGCCATGTTTTATAGTCATTTAACGATTGCCATAATATGAATCAAGCGGCCAAAATTAGCTCTTAAAAGGCTTTTTTTCCCTATAGAACATCAATCTGCTGATTGCAAACTTGAATCAAAGAATTTGTTTCTTATGGTGTTCCTTATGTTATGTTTTACTACATTTTCCCCAAATTTTTCTTTGGTTTGTCTGCTAAATGGAACCAGCATAGCAAAATCATGTTCTGCAGGATTTTTCTTCACATTTCCCAAGTCCCAAATCCTTAATCACCGTGTGAAGTTTATTGACTCTTATCCTAAATTTTTAGGACACTACAAAATCTCTCAATTCAAAACGAAGTCTCTCTCTGAAAATGACCAAAACAAAATAACATTATGGAAACCTGACCTGAAGCAACCAATCCCAACAGTAAAACTCTTATTAGACTTACTCTTGGCAGTTCCCTGTAGAACATCCTATCTAAGAGAACAAGGGCGGCCAGCTGAGACACCGCTGCTTTTATCTACAGGAAACATTTCTGAAGACTGTCTATATTTTAGCTGTAATTCTTCCCTCAGACTTTCTGAATTAAATCATATTGATGAGGAACTCTTGAAGTCGTTCAAACATTTTTCTCGGACCAAAAGCTTGCCTGGTATTGCAAAGTTTCTTCATGGTCGAATCAAAGGATTCCCAATCTAAAGTCTGATGACTTTACTGCTGGTTTAGATCAGAGCATCGAATTTGTAGTTGAAGCAGCCTTTTAAGACCCCTTCCGGTCCAAATACATTGAAGGGAGGACATTAGTGAGTATGTACAATGAGTTTCATGTTGGACCAGTGAAGATGTGGGTTAGCTGAAAACCCTCCCAGATCATCCTTAGACCTGCTACAGGTCGGACGCCATCAACCCTCTGGTTGATGCTTGTTGCAATGCACCTAATGGACCTGTGATGGTGAAACAGGCTTCAGCACCGTCACTTTAAGAACTTTTGTGTGTTGACCAATCGAACCGGTTTGCCGGGGGAGCAGCCTCAGCAGAGACTCTGCCGTCGGGAAAAAAGTATTAAGCATCCAGTAACCAGCTAATTCAATTCAATTCAATTCAGTTTATTTATATAGCGCCAAATCACAACACGTCATCTCAAGGCTCTTCACAAAGACAGTTCATTCAAATCACACA
>JAUZNJ010038994.1:0-35203 GCA_034780135.1 Jordanella pulchra | reverse complement strand
ACTGTGGCGAACTTGGAGACGGAGACGGGCCACCGGTTGTACTTTTTGTCCCCAGCTGCAAAAACTTTTCTGGATGGTTGTGGTTTAGGTGCACGTAAAAGTTAGTTGTATTGCTGCTCTTAGTTGCTACTGTTTTTTAACAAATGCGACATACCGGCTCGCAAAGGTTCAGCGGTTCGCCTTCATTTGGTTTGAATCCGAAATACTTCCACACTGCTGCAGTTGCGCTCGGCTTTGAAACCAGTTCCATTTCGAGCTTCTCCCCCAGTATGAGATAGTGTTTCTTTACCTTGCTAACTCCTCACTGGGCTCTAAAGCTGCAGAAGTACAAAATGATGCACGCGCTTCATTTTTGAGGAAGGGAGGGGTCAGTGGATAGTTAGCACAATATAAAGAGAAAAATACAGGCAGAGACGATATAGCCGATAAATTAAATGACGTTGATAGTTTTTATTTATTGTGCGATTAATTGATTTATCGTTTATCGCGACAGGCCTAGATAGGCAATATGCATTTTTACCGGTTAATGTATAGCAAGTGCTTTGATCGATTAGTCGGTTTGAAGTGCTGCTTTCACGTGTTCTGGGGGCTAGGGGTGTCCCAATACAACATGCTTTTGTTTAAGAGATCATATTGATATTGCAGCTTTGAGTATTTTCCTTTGCAGATACTGGTATGATATCAACACAAATCACACATATATTACTTATTTTGTGGTGTGGAATGTTAAACAATAGATTTGATCAAATCATAGAAATCAAACAGATAATAGTCAAAAACATTAGGTATGAGAGCAACTGACCCATTCCTTATTAACCAATAAGGAATGCGCAGATTTTAAAAAGAAGCAGATAAGGTGCAGTGTTTCTATAAGCTTGTTAATATTGGAGATTTTAGATGCAGGCCAATATATTCTAAATTCCTTTGGATATAAATATCAGATCAAGGCATTATCGATTTCAAGATATACCCAAGAATGAAAAAATTACCTTTTTATAAGTGTTGCATTACAGCTCCTGTAGTACAAGCATTTTTTATTTCATTATTATTTCATTGTACACCTCAGATAGTGTGTTCAGGTTGGAAGTAGCTGCAGTATCAGTACCCCCCAGCCCCCCATAGCTGCTGGCTCCAAAGGTTCAGGTAGTATGATGGAAGAAGGAGGCGAGCACCAGAATATTTCCCCCATCTTTGGCCCCCTCAGAGAGAGTGCAACACTTGCATTGCTGCGCGGTGAAACACATTTAGGTCAGCTGGAATACTTCAGCTACCTCAAGACAACGGAAACGTATCGGAGAAAGAAGGTTGCCCTACAATCTTTCGAACAGCAGAAGCCAGAGGAAGGAATATAGCCAATATGATCCCATCTGTGGGAGCATCACCCAGTTAAAAATCATCTTGAAATGAACAAGCTACCTTTAGCGTCAGGCATTAGTTAAACATCAGCACATTACTGAGGCAGACAGCAAGTGTATTTATTAGTTTTAGGTTAAAGGCAAAACTACCAATTTCTGTCATAACTGCAGATGTGCACCTTATGCACACTCGTTCATAATAATAATTGATGATACTTTTTTATTCACGATTTATATAGGTGCCAAAAATCATTAGTATGAGGGGAGAAAGAAGAGCGCCTGGAAAGAAGAGAGGTACTTCGATATGACACCTGTGATCTAAAAGCAGCTTTCACAATTACAGTTAAATTGCACTATAGGTAAGTATAAATGTGGGTCACAAATTGCATTAACAAAAATACAATTGTAAGATTGTTCCGGTGGAATGAAGATGAAAGTTAAAAATAAGCACAGAGGCAACATTAGGTATAAATTAATACATATAGAGTTTATGTTATGAATGCAAATGTTATAAAGTTTGTTTAAAGTAAAAAAACTCAGCAAGCATTCTTTTCCGTCTCTCTTTTAATCCACACATTTCATAACTACTCATAACACCATGATATTTTGGCCTAAATTTATCACGCTGTTATTATTTCATACCAGCCCATACCTACAGAGTATACAGGTTAAAGTGCAATGATGCAGCATGTCGTTAGCTCTGCAGTTACACAGAGACAGTCCAATAGGTTCACTAATTTTTGTGAGGTTTTAGAGCAGTGATATACAAGCAAAATATACATAACTAATTTCATTAAAAAACAACAGATGAACCATGTGACTATTTTGATAAATCTAAAGAATCCTAAAAGGAACTTTATTTAAAGAATAACACACTACAGATTATATAACAAGCATAATACAATATCAGTGCACACCTGAGTTTATTTGTGCCTCAGAAACGTCAGACTGAAAATTCAAAGCATTATGACATCATCATGTTGGTAGAGGGAGGGTGTCTGCTACTGGATGGACTGGTGCACTTAAAATGAATTCAAATTATGGCACCACAGGGGAAGGATGTTACAAAAAAAAGTATCACTGCATATAAGGTATCTATACCCTATCCACTCTTTGGATCGGTATGCTGAGCACTGATCAAATTTTAGCTGAATATTTTGATGCTAAAGAAAGTACAAATACAAAAACAGTTCTGTTGGCCTGATCTCATCTCATGCTGAGGATACAGTCAAGGCAAAAATAAAGGTTTGTGAAGTGGGTTCAACAAAAAAGAAAGAAAGAAAAGGAAAATGACCCTCTGGTTGCAATGATTACAGAACCAAAGTTCTGAGTGCAAATGAAATCAGTGCAGAGGAACGGAGATTATTTTAAGACTTCCACCACCATTTGTCTCAACATGCTAAATCTTAGCAATGATCCTCGATCCAGTTTTTGTCATGTAGCTATGTTTGCTAAGAGCTAATGAACTTCACTTCAAAAAAAGGAACCAAATGATGTTGAGAGCATTTGTTTAATACAATAGTTTCTGTAAAATGTCTCAGAAATGTTGGCTTTAGAAACAATTTATTCAGTTTTCTGATCATCAAGGGACAAAGTCCAACTTGTTACTAACTGTTGCACGCCCAAGGACGAAGCTGAGTTTCATCTGATTATTTTGGCTCATTTCTTCTCATCAAGGTTTAGTCCAAGTATTTAGGAATACTTCAGCAAAAAAAATGTTTTTTTTTCCTTTTTGCTTTACAGCAGCAAGTGATTACAGTCTGTCCTTTCCAGGGTTAACCAAAAGAATCAGGGCACAGATAAAACTACCGATCTTTGTATATCATCCTTTCTCGTACAGTAATGGACTGCAAATGTCTGACCAAAACTGACACTTTGCAAAAAAAAAAAACTGATTCATTAACCATTATCTGCCAAATAAAGGTTGTTTTAAATCATATTACATACAAATTTAAGACTGAGTTATAAAGCAATATTTTACATTAATGTTTTACTTTTTTACTTTTACATCAGCTGTGATTTAATTCTTTGCATCACAAGGTGAACACAAGAGATAAAATCAATCAAATAAAATATGCAACTATGGTATTTCTAAATGAAATATTTTTTTTCTCAATGTTGTATTCAAAAAGCAACCAATGCACATAAGTGAGTCATAAGAAATGTGCATAGATTTGGCTAATACTCCCCAACAGATGCTTAGGAGAAAACTGTCCCTGCTCCTAAAGCAACACTTTGAACCGAATCCTGAAGGCTAACAGTTATAAATGCCTTTCTCCCAACGGTGAGACCACATCAACTTGAATCGATGCTGAGTGAACCCAGATGTTTGCCAATCACACCACCAACTGACCAGATTACCTAAGTTCTTATGAAAGGCTATCATGGTGAAGAAGGCAGGAGGTAGCCCCACAACCAGAGGGTCTCTGGTACGAATCCAAGCTCATTCTGTCTCAGTGGTGGTGTCCTTGGGCAAGACATTTCCACCAAATTACCCAATGATGTTCCGATTGTCAGAATGTCAGAAGAGGTTTGATAAAGTGATACTACTTAAACAGTGAACAAGAGCCAACAACAATGGCTACGAGAACAACTGACCCATGTAATATTGACCAATGGATTACATAAACTTTAGTGGTTTTATCAGCATGCCAATATCAAACATTTTAGGTGCAGGCTGTAATCTGATATTAGTTTTTTGCCTGACATCGGACAACTTTTATTTCTGATACCAATTCTGCAGCTTGTAAGTCTTCACCAATACCGATATTGACAATGTCAGCATAAACCATGCGTATGTTTATTCCTCATTATGTTAGAAAAGGCTTGATCAAGTAATAATAATCAGTTAAAAATAGTCAACAATAGTAATGATCCATGTATTATTAAGCAATGGGTAACATAAACTTTAAACAACAGTAAACAGAGGCAGCGTATTTTTATCATTTTGTTTATACCACAAATTTTAGACCCATATATTCCAATATTCCCCTTTTTGTCGATATTAGCCTTATTTCTGACATCCATTATTGGTTTGGGACATCCCTGTACCTACTGATGGTTGCCAGGCTGCCCCAGGGCAGCTGTGGCTTCTATGTAGCTTTCCACCATTAGTGTTTGAATACATGTGAATAATCGAATGTAGTATAAAGCACTTAGGGGTGCCCCAAGTTAAAATCATGCTATCCAAGTACAGGCCATATACCATTTTATTTTACAGTTATAATGATAATTTACTAATATATAGATGCACAGAGGTCTAAAAGGTGTATGATTGTATTGCCTTAAATATTTTGATATACTATTTGCAATTTAAGGTCATTTTAACAGAGGGAAGTAACAGCGCTACCCTTTCCCCACCTGTTGCTGCGCACTGAGGGCCTACTGGTTAACCCTCACTGACAGGACAAATTGAACTGCAAATGCTCCGAGACATAAAAGATAATAGTCAAAGAAGTGGCAACAAACGACAATATCCACCATTCTTTCTAAGGGAAGTTTTTTAACATAGAAGCTACGTACTTAATGTATGGCTGGCTTCGTGGCTACTTGAGTGAGCTTTTTAAATTACCAGGCTAGTTAGTTCGATGAAACAAACCTCATAGGGGTTTATTATTGAGCCACAATCAGCACTTTAAAAGTTAAATGGTTTTGTTTTAATAAATTCACTTAAGCTTAGTCAAAATAATTGTATTATTTTCACAGCAAAAAGAATATGTTTTATTTTCAATAAACAACAACATCAGATTACTTTACAGATTCTGTTTTAAGTTCAGTGTAAGTAAAGTATTATAATACTGCTGGTACTTTTCCATAGGCAATCATACATCAGAATCTCTCATCTGCGAATGCCGGGTTATAAACCATTTTAGGGTACTGGTCATTTTGCACCCAAGCCATTTTATACCAAATGTGTTTTTTTATAGCTAACTTTTTATGGGGGCTATGAAATGGAGCAGTTTGCACCTGGATGCTTATTACCGCCTATATACCAAATTTTACAAAGCTGGGGACCTTTTTATACCTGCTTTAACTCTGGATTTCAGGTCATTTTCTTCTATAGCTTTTATGGAAATTTGATAATCAGACTACAATATTCTCATTTTGCTTGGGGGGCAACTCAGAGCTAATTGGGTTGGACCTAGAGTTAGAATCCGTCCCATTTCACGTGTCAACTGGCCAAACATGAATTAGAACTGAAACTAATGGAAATGGTGGATTATCAAGTCTGCAACAAGTAATATACGCATAAATTAAGTGACACATTGGTTAGGAGTAATTTTATGGTTCATTGCAATAAGAGTACTGCATTTCAGGTGTTCATTATTTGGGGCTTACAGCTAAAAGAAGAAAGAATTCAATTTGGAATCTTAAAGATTATAAAAAATTGAAATGAAAAAGATTTTGGGATAAAGAAAGATCAGTTTATTGAAAAGCATGTTCATGTACTGCACAGTGTATAACCTTAATACATGTTCTGAGCCCTTTTTCATTGATTTACTGAAGCATTACAACACAACATGGAGGTCTTCAATCTTTAGCTCCCACTGAAGGTTTAAGGAAGCCCTGGTTGATTTAATAGCAGCCTTCAGCACATCTCCAACAGCGGCAGGTGACATGTCTTCCTAAATCATCACTGAGTGAGAAACCTTCACATTGGACCATGGGCGACATGACTTTTGAGCCCTTCTTCCACTAGATTCTGGGATTGATCATTCCTACTGGAACAGAAAACATCGTTTCTTTCAACTAAAAAAAGGATACTGGAAAATTGAGTAACAGCTCAGCACCCCCCCAGTCCTGATAAGACACTTGTGACACAGAATGCAAAAAGGTTTATAATCACCTCTTTGGTTAAACGTTTTGCTTGTACACTTTTATTTCTACCACACTTCCTCCTTCCACTTAACTTTTGAATACTATGCTGCAATCTGAACAGAAATCAAAATCAGAATCAAAGTGGCGCGTATCCCTGAATGTGCATAAGAGGACTGTCAGATCAACAGTCTTTCACGTGACATTGGCGATGTGGCTGGGACATAACAATTCAGTCTTTAAGAAATCTCCTTAACTTAAATTGTTCTTTATATTCTTAATTTCTGAGTTCTTGGTCAGTTTAAGTTTAAGAAACAGAAGATAAAAAAAGATTAAACAGAAATAAGTGGGTATAAAAAGAAACTATGAACTGACCCAAGGCCTTGACTACATATTCTTAAAAAAAACAAAAAAACATCATTATTATATATAATTGTCTCCACATCAAAAGGAGAGCAATTGTTGAAAAACTGGCTGAATAATAAAGCTATAACCTGTTATTGGCTATGATTTTATGTCAACACATAATTCAATATATAGCCAGATAGATAGATAGGTAGCTAGATAGATAGATATGTTAATCTTAAGTAAATAAACAGGTGGTTTACTGTCCAGCAACACACTAGAACCAGACAGTTCACAGAAATGGTTGAAATGCAGACCTTTCTGAGCAAAATTCTAAACAAAACACCAGCGGGGGTGAATATATTGAGATAAACTAGGTGGAGGAATCAATGCCTAGATTCTCTAAGCAGTTGTGGTGCCAATTAAAGCATGCTAACGTTAGCTTTTGTTACCAACATCTTGGGTACAAAGCAGCTGCACAAGAGCTAACTCCAGCTAGAGCTAGCCTGTTGTGTTGGAACTCTGTCGCTTTTTTTCGATCACATCGACTAAAGCGACAGTGACATCGATCAAATTCAAATAAAACTGTAAGAACAGAAACTGACCTACGATGTCACAACCACCTATATACATCACATTTCATCCAGATCTTACATGACACTCTGAAAAGAGGCTTACAGAGCAAACAGGTTACCAGTGGATGCAGGTAGTTCACCAACTCATCCTAAGTACAATCCACAACAAAACACTTAACAAAAATAGAGTTTCTTTGTTTAAAGGTGACCGGGAAATAAAACATACTACTTTTTAAAAATAAAACATATCTGAACAACCTCCAAATGAGAAGAGGGCGATGATCAGGGATTTGTCCCCAGCACACAAAGGCTCGGTCTATTCAATGAAACGGAACTGTTCCAAAGAACTACAATGCCCCAACTAAAAGTGAAAATGCTACATTACATAGCGACGCTTACATCTAGTTCTACATCTTCTTCTGTGCTTGGGATCGTCGTGTTTGGTTGTTAATATGTAAAGGAGCATAAGCCCAAATTTTAAGCTTGTAAAGCAACAACGAACCTTTCCATTTAACGTTCCGTTCAATAGTCTGAGTCATGAAAAGCCGAGGCGGCGACAAATCCCCCCCCACCACCACCAGACTGGAGGATGATGTTGGCTCAGACTCATAGCAAAAAGGTTAATTCCAAGACACAAATCTAGCTATGACAGACAGCGTAGAAAGTTCTGACTACACCTTACCTTCCAGCCCTATGGACAGAGAATTATCCTCTTCATGTCCCAAAATACTGGGGGGTGAAACGTCGTACTTTTATCTGCCAGCAAGCTAGCGAGCTAATGGAGCTAGCTAGCCTCTCTCCAATGAAACAAGACTGCAGTTCTCAAAAATGCACAACACATATCATTATATCCCAGCGTTGCAATTGTATTCCCAACTTTGCCCATTTGATGGAAAAGAGGCTGATGTAAATCCAAAAGAAAAGATCTTCGCTGGCTTTCTCATTTGCGGGGGGGATCACTTTCCTTTCTCCAATGACAGCTGTCGAGTTCGGGTTATAATACAGCTAGCTGCTGTTAGCCACCCAAGTCTACGGCCAGTAGCAATTTTACCACCAACATACAAAACGCCCTCAAATCCGAATTTTAGGCTCCCCTGTGAGCCAGCTTTTCGTAAACTTCAAATGCGAATCCACGGGGAAAGTATGGCTGCGGCTGAAGCAAATGTTGGGCACGGACCGCTGGCTTGGCAACTGGTTCTATTTTCTTCAGCTGCGACAAGCTGCGGGACCAAGCGGCCAGTTAGGAGACTCTCGTAACCAGCCTGCCACGCAGTAACAACCGGCTCCAAAAATGTGCAAAAACAATCATTGGCTTCCCAAAAAATGACACTCCGTCTGCCATACGGACCGAGTAGATATATCAGCAAAAAATGTGATAAAACCAAGTTGAAGATGACGCTTCGCTGTACTCTATAACGGTGGCCATATCTAATGATAAGTGGCACCGAAGCACAGCCCCCCTAGGCTCCCAACAAAATAGACCCATCTCTTCCAAGCGGATGATTATGTTCCGATCATACTAAATAATAAAAAAAACATACACTTCTAACGTTCAGCAAATATATTCACACGTCGATAAGATTAGACGACAAATGATAGGAAGTAAACCGTTTCACAATTTCTTCAAAATACTCTCTGACCCTGCGGAGGGATATGGGCATTTAGTAAATAAAATAATGGCATAGGAAACTGTGAAACCACGGAATGTGGATTCCAGTGTTACCGGATTCGGATTACTAATAGTTCATGCCTCAGCTCATGCAAAAAATATTCCAGAAGCAGCTGGTGCAAGTGTTGGCCTTGCTAACTGCAATAAAGCATACAGGGAATGATTTTTGCACGACAGACACAGTCGTTTAAATCATAAACAAATATGGTTTAGCAGGCGCCCCAGTGCCTTTTCTTCCTCTCCGTACCCTCTACACTCCCAACCCCCATTCACACACTAACACACACAAGCGCGCACACAAACACACAAATCAGGCATTACATTGCAAGTGAAGGTGGTCTGCCCTGCAAGCGAGCAGACATATATAGGCTGCACACTCTGTACATGCAGGGGTTAACTTTCGTAAAAGTCCCCAGGGGTTGGCTTTCAGCTGCACATAATATACGATAGAGCGATGGGTGTTGTTTATTTACATTCATTTTACCAATTTATTGGGTTCCTCTCAGCCCCGTAATAGCTCCTTTTTAGTCACGGAGGAACATAACATTAAAACATGAAATGTGCATAATTTGTTTTAGCTGCGAGCTTCGGAACCTTTCACCAAACTAAGAGCTCCCCCTACTGGCAGGCGAGTAATATGTTAACGTGTAGTGCCTTACAAAATTAGTCAACCATAAATTTCAGAGGATTTTATTGGCAGTTTATAAACACAACGTAGCAAACATTTTAAAGACAATGATACACATTCATCGTAATTTAATATAGATGTATAAGATGATCTGAAAAAAAGTGTTGTTTGATTAATTAATTGTTAAACAGCTGGGAATTTTCTGGTTCAGTGATGACAATAAGCTAAAAGTGTTGTTCAGTTTCGCTGTATATAAACTGGCTACCTTTTGTTTGTAAAGCCTGGAAGAGCCATGTTTATTTTAAAGATTTATTAGTATATGGTGCTCACTCTATCTGCACCTTGTTTTTATATTACTGTCTTATAAGCCCTTGAGTGCTGGACGTACTGATGTATACAAGACACAAAGGTTATATAATATCTTAATAAAAATGATCAATTTATTTAGTAAACTGAAACTAGTGGTGTCCATTTGTTTGGTGCCACATTTACTCTGATATTTCTAAATAAAATCCAGTGTACCTGTTGCCTTAAGCCACCAAGCTAGTCAACAGAGTCCAGCTGTGTGTAATTTTAATCTTAGTATAAATCTAGCTACTGTATAAAGGCTTCAGAAATTTGTTAAGGAACGTTTGTGAATAAAAAGTAGTATGAAATCAACAGACAGGTCAGAGATACAGTTATTCAGGAGATTAAAGCACAGAATACAGTCAATAACCCCAAAGGGACAAAAGTATGGCCCGACTGTAAACATAACTTTCTACCTAAACTGAACTATTAGTCATGATATTGAAAGATAACAAAAAGAGGATCAAAAAGACTCTTGTTAAAGTATGCTCAAAGCTCTGTGGGGCAAAAAAACACATAAATCGCTGAGACAAAACAAAATTTTGTGTCCAAACCATGATATAGAATTTAGACAACATCATTGTTTTGAGATGCTTTCTTCATTGTAGACAGGGAAGACAGTCAGAGTTAAAAAGAGGAGAGATGGGAGTAATTTGGAGAAATCCTGACAGAGAAACTTTCTCTAACGATTTACAGGCGGCAAAGGATTTGAAACAGGGATGGAGGTTCACCTTCTAACAAGACCACAAACTTTAACAAACAGCCAATTCTACAATGGAAAGGTGTAGATGAGAGGACATTCATGTGTTACAACAACCAAATTCTGGAATAATAACTGGGAAACATTGTGCACGGATACCCTACTTCCAATCTGCCTGAGGCTTAGCTATTCAGTGTCGACAGACATTATTTCTGTCTCTTGCTAGAAGACGAGCAGATGTCCTTGCAGTAAATAATGGTTCTACAAAGGATGAACTCAGGGGATGGAGGTATTGTAACACATGCAGAACTTGCTTTTCATGTGTTTTTATGTGTTTATTAAAATCTAACTAAAACATGTATCTTTTTCAGTCAAAATTATACCATACTGAATTTCCCTTCGGGGATTGATAAAGTATAATTGAATAGAATGCTGGGTATATTTTTTTACACATTATAAAACACTCTGAAATGTGGAAACGTTTAAGCATATTCAGATTTCTGGATCTTTTTTAAAGTATGTAAAGAATCTTCTTAGCATTATTTGTATACCCTCTTCAGCTTTTGATCAAAAACAGGTACCAAGCATTGTGATGGTTGCATAGGTAGAAAAACAATTCAGTCAGTAATTTAAATCTGGTATGATTAATATACCTTTTGTTTCAAATTGTTTATAAGGTAATGTGTTCAATTTGTTTTACTTTATTGTGCTGATTCATAACAAAATTGTTGCCACAAGGCAGTGCTAGATTGTGTTTGTGAATGATAGATTGTGCAACTTTGGGAATAACTGTCAAAGAGAAGCCCTGCTGTATTTAGATTGAACTCCTAGCTTTGAGCACAAGGCCATGTTATCTACAGCAGGAGTTTACATCTTATTGTTATAATGATGTATTGCTCCCCCACTGCTAATTCTGCAGCAGACTTACAGATTTCAATTACAGCATCTTCATACTTTCTGATCTTTTGGGATTTTAGTCATGTCTCTTTTTCCTACACCATCCCTAACTTCACCCAGAGTTTTAAATGCTACAATGAAGACAATAAATAATTGGCTGTGACAAAAACACTGAGACAAAAATCTAATAAAAAAGGAAACAAACAAAAAACATTGATATTGGTTAAACACTCCTCTTTTGGTTTTTGGGTGTACCAGTACCAGGGATCGTGAGCCTTCCTCAGTCTCCAGGTGTCAGAGTGAGAAGACAAAGATCCAGTCAGCTTTTAAAATTCCAGGGAGAATGGGCATGTCCCCCTAGTCAGTCTAACTCTCAGCTGATTAGGACTCAGAAACAAGTCCTGCATAAAAATTAGGCCAAAACAAAACAGACCCCAAATCACATCATTCAAACCAATGTTAGCGATTCCAACACCTTGACCTATCTTTTCCGTCTACTTCAAAATCCCCAATCTACTGAAAATGCATAGATTTACAAGCTGGCCTGATCTAAAGTCCCTCACCACCATTAATATAAACACCCCTTTCAGCAACGTGGTACCAGATGGAAGAAATGTAAGAAGGAAAAGGTAAGACAAGGAAAATATAAGAACTGGTTAATACAATAACAATTAGCTATCTAGTGCCACTACATTATCTGAACTCTTTACACACCAGAAAACATTAAGATTCTAGAAAAAAATGATCACCAAATCAATTTTTGATTTGGGCATTGTAGAGGGTTGAGAAAAGTTCAAAGGATTTTAGGCTGTGTAAATAAAAACAGGGACCCAAAAACACATCAACATCTTTAAGGGCCCAGATCAATGTCATTACCTCCTTTTCAATAGCAGAATAGTTCAATTCTTTAAAGAAACAAAATGGTTTATTAAAAACTTAATGATCTGCTTGCTGATGGACAGCTGCTGCTCCCACATGACTGGCTTCCACTTTTAGAGAAAAAGGCCTGTCAAACCATGGAGCTGAAAGAATTGGTGCATTATGTAACAAAGACTTTGCTTGATCAAAAACATAATGGTTGACTGCTTACCAGACAAATGCATTTCCAAATTTCAATAAGTCTGTTAAAGAGATCACAACCACAGAAAAAATATGTCTTTTTCTAGGTCTGCAATGTCCCACCAGACCTAAAAACCACATAAGTTATTTTTTCAGAGGATAATCTGTCAGAGCTTTTTGCCTTACCATATACAGTAACCCCAGTATATTAAATTCACCTTAGTGAACCAACTTTATGCCATATTAATAGTTAATTGTGATTTAGCAAAATGACTAAAAAGGGCCTGAATGTTTCCCAAAAGAGTGTGCCAATGGTTGAACAAGCAGCGACATCCTCCAAGCAAATTGTACATCCTTCCAGATCTCCCAGGACTTTGGTAATTAGCTTCTGAGATATAGCTTGGAAACTCTGCAAACCAAATGGTATGACCTTGTAGGAATAAAAATTAAAAAGTGTTATATAAGCTGCAATTTCGAATGCATGGTTAGACAAAGGGACCTGGTTATAGTCGAGTTACTTAAACATTAATAGTTAAGCACGGCCCACCTTGTCCACACAGTGCTCCATCGTTGAAAAAGGAAAAAACGTCTGGCCTGGTGACAGAATTCACCTTGAGAAATCTTTACAAAATCTATAAGCATCATCAGATTTTGGTACCGAAAGAGAAGGCGATGACCAACTTGAAGGGAAGGTTCTGCAATGCCATTATCCCCCATATACACCTGTCTTTCTCAAGATTAACATGATAGAATCTCGGTTTAATTGGCCCAGCTTCACCATTATCTATATAATGTCCAATCAGTTCACTGTTCTAAGAGGCAACATCATGGCATAGCATGGAAAAAAACTTAATGAGATTATCTAACTAGCTTTGAACTTGGCAGATGACCTAACAGCACATGTAAGTAATTAAAAAGTAGTTTCTTTGTTTAACAAGCAGCCTTGCAACACAGCAGAACCAGGAAAGCTATACCAACCTCTATCTCAGCTTCTACCAGGTACAGGGAGTAGAAATTACAAAATATCTTCAAACTATATTTTAGAGGAAATGTTAACTGGTTATCAAAGGGTTTCAACAAGTTCACATGGCACAACTTAAGTCAATTTTCATCTGTCAGGGGTTCCTGACAGAAACTCTATCATCAAGTTCTATGAAACCTTTTTAATATATCATAAGGACCAACATACACTGGCTTCAAAGGTGAGTCAGTAAAGGGTAAGAACTGCTGAAACTTGATCTCCGAACTCAAACTCATGGTACTCTGTACACCTGTTAAACGATGCTTTCATTTTGCTTTGTGCAAAGGTAAGATTTATTTTTTATTTTTTTGCAAACTGCCTTGCTGTATATAATCTGTAATGAAAACCAATATCAATATCATATTTTTAAGAGGTTCTTCTTCTCTCCATTCAGAGCCAACAAACCCAGTGGACTACGAACTTCATACCAAAATGTCAAATCATTCCAACTGAAACCCATGCTTTCTGGTGTCTCCTCTTGAGATGAAAGCCAAGGTAAACCCTCCTCAAAGTCTTTCTCCAGTAAGAAGACAATAAGCAAATGATTTGTTGTGCTTAACAAGAAGTTATTTCAACACTTGAGCAAGTAGATACAAAGGTAGGTTTAATCCTCAATCTTTGTGAAAACATTTTGGTATTCCAAAAACTGAAATGAACTCTGTCAACAAATGAAAACCACTCTAACAGTAGTTGTTCTTAATAGTGAGCACTTTGACACATGACCATTAAAAGGTACATGGTACCAGATTTAGAACATGGCAAAGGGTCCGCACAACCGATAATGAGATGTTCGAAAGGCTGACTGATAGCTGGCATTGGAAGTGATGCATTACACGTCTTAATATAGGCAGCAATGTCTCTCTTTAATCATGGCCAGGAAAAATTAAAAATGTGCTCATATGTTTCCTCATACGCCAATGCCCAGTAACATCTTAAAACAATTTTATGGCAGAGTCATGAAACATAGTTGTCAAAGCCACTTTAAATAACAGACTCCCCCACAAGATGTTCACTGTGAGGCACCCATGTTCTCAGTAGCAATCCACTGTGGAAGTAATAACCCCACAAACAGTTTTTATTGCTTCTCAGAGAAGCTCTTGCTCAAACAAGCTACTCAGTAAAAGATCTGCTTTCTGTCCGGCTTCTGTGTCCTCTTTTGACACTATAAAAGGGAAATTAGGTATTTTTGCAACCTCTCTCATTTGCTGTGAAAAAAACCTACTGAAACAAAAATCTAAAGCAAAGAATTTATATTTATTAAAGAATCCTCTTTGGGATTTTTGGGTGGGCGAGAGGAACCAGGTTTAGTAGACATCGCTCATTCTCCAGGTGTCAGAGTAAGAAGACAGAGATCCAGTCTTCTGTTGGCTTTTATAATCCCAGGGAGGTTGGTCAGATGCTCCTAGTCAGGTGAAGTGCAACAGCTGACCAGGACCTGCAAACACCAAAATAGAGAAACAGGGCCTTCACGAAAAAATAAATAATGATAAAACAATGAGACTGTGACACAGGAAGCATATTTAAAAATACCTTTATCCACCATTGGTGTATCAAACCTTGTTTACCTCCAGCTGCGTGTGCCTCTTCCACACAGAGGACAATTTTTGAGATGCACAGTGAGGAGGACTGAGGGATTTTTTTTTTAATTTGGAAAACATCTGGTGCTCCTCATGGGGGATGGATGTGCAGACAGAATCCGGGACTGCATCACAGACTACATTAAATTCTGTGTGGACAACAATGTGCCACAATGTACGAAAGGTACAACGTGTTTCTCCAATAGCAAACCCTGGATAAACCATAAAATAAAGGCTGTTCTCAGGAAGAACAAAATATCATTTTGATAAGGAAACAAGGAGAGAATTAGAAGTACAATTAGGGATGGAAAGATATCTACTAGAGGAATGTAGAAGAGCAGCTGCAGTAGGACAACATCAGAGGGGCTGGAAGAATCTGAAAACGATTTCAGGTCACAAACCGAGATCCCAGGCAGTTGAAGATTTCAGGCGTGTGTTTGATTTGATTTTAATGAATTCAGTTCAGTTCAGTTCAAATCAATTAAATTAAATTCAGTTCATTTCAATGGTGCCAATTCACAACACATTTCATCTAAATCCACTTTACAGAGACAATTCAATCAGATCATACAGTCAGATTGATAAAAGGGGAACCAGCTGTATTAAGTCGCTGAATTTGACTGACACGCTTCTCCTGGATGAGCATGTGGGACTGTAGATATATTTGCTTGTATTTTGTTGTTTACTCTACAGCAATCCTTCATACTGAGCAGGACAGTGACAGTGGAGAGGAAAACTCCCGTTTAACAGGAAGAAACCTCCAGCAGAACCAGGCTCAGTGTGAGAAGCCTTCAGAGGAACTGAGGTTCAAGGAGATAGAAGCAGACATACAAAACATAGAAGCACTCATTCATAAATACATTCTATTTGACAAAGGTAATAGTAAACTAGTTCCACAAATGGGTCTGTCTGGGAAAGAAACAGTTCAGCCGATGAGTTTTGAGCCGGTTTTATATCAAACACTTGTCTCCCAGGTCTTTTTCAACAGGCTTTATTCAGAGACAGGCAAATAGGTCTCTTCTGTGTTGTATTTTGTTGGTAGAGCAGCATAGCTACAGCCCAGAGGAAGTATTTATATGAGCTCATTGGAAAGAGGTGGAGGTTGTCTTCAGTAATAGACTGATCCATCCTTAATGAACATAGGAGCATTATCACTGATCCTTTCTCCTAGCTTCATAACCAACACTGCACTCAACAAACTCGGTAAGTGCTCACATCCCTGCTGCATTTACACATTTTTTGTTCTAGTAAGTTGTTGGTATTTGTTAAACACATTATACATACTGTTTTAGACATTTAAAAAAAAATCACATTACTCAGTAGCACCTTAAAAAAATATATTTATATCTTTGTGTTTAACTCTCCACTAAGGGAAAATAATGGATATTTATACTTTATTTGAAAAGTAAAATTTATATATAGAAATTTAGAGTCAATCCACTTTAGTAATATAGATTGATTAAATTAATTCCAATTTGATCATGGAGTCTAGCCGAAAATTCAACTGAATAAACTGGATCACTTACCCATCCAATCAGAGAAGCTCATCCATCTTTGAAGCAACCCTATAAAGTATTAGATCACACTTCCACAAAGTCCAAACCACATTCAGAGTCCAGTTTAAAAAGACATTTGAAATTTTAACCAAGTGTCTGATCAGTTGGCTTGTCATGTCTGACTTTGACTCATTTGCTTGATTCAACCCTCCTCCATCTCCTTCTCAGCCTTTACCACAAGCTGACCGCTTTATTTATGCTGCTGCCCTCGCCCCACCTGATGTCCAGTAGAAGACCGCCATGTTGAGCCTGTGCCTCTGCAAAGGAGAGAGAGAAGGAGAGAGAAAAGGTTAAGTATGGAAAGGAATAGTCAGGAGTACCTACTACAGAAAAAGAATGTGAAGATATTTGCAGGAGCTGAGCTAATAGCCTCCTGCAGGTTTGTCACAGCTAAACAGAAACATGGCCAGCTATAACTCCTATACAAAAAACAAAATGGTTAATACAAAGCTAATACTTTCTGTTATTGTGAGTTACATTGTTGCATCAGAAGGAGGGGTCAAAAACAGAACTGTTTTTCAAAATATTTTTATAGTCATTTTCATATAAGAGAAAAAACCCTGACCCATATATTTAAATTAACTAGGTATATGTAATAACAAAAGCTGCTATCCTCTTGAAATCTTCAGTTGATAAAGAGCAACCCACTTTCTTTAAACTGTGTTTGAGCTCAAGAGTCAAATCCAGACCTGATTACCAGAGCTGTAAAATTAAGCCCAAAAAATTACAGAGGAGAGCTGCCAAGCTGAAGAGTAAAATGTTTTCTAAATCAAAACAGTAGCAGTTGATCTAAAGAAATGACAGAACAGATTCAAAACTGGAAAAAGTTTCCAATCTGTTTCTAATGTTTTAGAATTTATAAACCTACAGTAAGAGAACATGAGACACTTGTTATATTTCCTATGGACAGCTGGTTTACCATAATTACTCTAAGGAACACTTAACAGCTCAGTTGGGAGTATATTAAAAATTACATAACACTTAAAACTGCTGGCTTTGTGGGCCTCAGTTAAGTGTTTGTGATGTAACAATAGGAACGATATTGAGGCATAATGGTTGCCGGGGAGAAACCCAAGGCCAAGACCACAGATGAGTGAAAACAATACAAAGAGTTATCACAAGTTTCATAAATCTATTAATGAGCTCCAAAACCTTTAGACAAACTTTAACATTAAAAGTTATAGAATCAACATTCAAAAATAGGTGTTTGTACTTATCTAGGTTATTACTGAGTGTTTTTATATTACTTTGAGTGACAATTGAGCAAAAACAGAGAAAATCCATAAAAGAACCAATACTTTTTCACAGCATTATACACTCAAGCAAGAATTGACTGATTGATCATCTGTTATTGCAGCAAGAGCTGATATAGCAAAAAAAACTGAGAGAAGAGCTGTATAGGTAGCCAATGTTTGCTGTCAATAAATCCAGCATCCAGCTGGAAAAATCTGAAGAAATCCATGCAGTCAATTCAACAACATTTTCTATCTATAAAGCTGTGATTTGTGATCCTTTTTGATTAATGGAAATTTAAAATTAAAGAATTAAAAAAAAAATCTCCAACTGAATTTGAAAGACGTTACAGCTTAAAAATGATTCCACCCCATTACTATATAGAATATATATAAAGTCAACGTCAGATTTAATTAACTAAGAATATAGTTCTAAACAATCTTTCATTAAAATCCAGATACAGTAGTTTTACATTTTGCCCCTAAATAATATTATATAAAGAACGTGCAGATTAACCATACAGTAGACAGAGGGCAGTGTTGCTCTACCTTGTACCACTGGAAAAAGAGGCAAGATATCATTTCTCCTCAATGTATAATGTGAAAATTAAAGCCAACCATTTTATTTTCCATGTCAACCATCCATTATTTTTTTTTATTTTTGCTCTATGATTAAAAAAACAACAAGTCATTTAATTTGGGATTTTGTTTTCTATTTTGTATTTCAATTTTTATGCGCCATTTTCAAATGCACAGTTTTAATAGGTAGCTAATAAAGGCCAGTGCTGTTAAAAATAATATGCCTTAACTTAGCTGTGCTTCAATATTGTTTTTTAACAAATGCTGGTTTAAATGAAAGAGTTCATACTTATTTGGTTCATGTTTAATGTAGGGTTATAGGCAGGCAGTAGTTCCTCAAAAAACAAAAAGTGCTTTCAGCATTCTGAAGTGCAATAATAACATCCAGGCAGGTAAAAGCTCAAGCAGCTCTTTTCTTGTTGTTGAGCCTAATTGATGCCCTTTGGCTACCAGGGGTCTTTTTTTAAAAGAACACAGTGACTGAGAAATTAAAGTAAACACCTTGTGAGGATAATGACCCTCACTTTTCCGGCCTTGAAGGTCATCATGTGGATGTAAAGTGTTTGAGAGAATAAGACTTAAAAATACTGCTTATTTGTTGGCTGGTGTTTCTTGATTAAGTAACTAAATAGTGATTTTAAACCTGCCTGATATAAAAATCATCGCATTCATTCTCTTCAGCATTAATGTCCGATTTCCCTTTTGCTTCAAATAGAAGGATCTGCGGAGGGGTTGTCATTCCTGGCTGACATTGAGTAAGAGGCGATGTTGACCGTAAATAGATCCATCACAGCAAAATATATAGACACATCGGACAAACAGCCTTTAATACAAGACCATTTAACCTAACAGTCATGTTTTTGGTTGTTGGGAGAAAGCAGGAGTACCTGGAGAGAACCCACTCAGGTCCAGGGAGAACATGTGAACTCAACTGAAAAAAGACCTCAGCCTAGGATTCAGACTTCTTTCTACGAGGCAAGAGGGCTAACCACTGCACCCTGATCCCGTAAAATTTAAATACCTTCTCAAAACAATAAGTGGATAAAAAAATTTTTCTTTTCTTTTCCAATCCGGTTAGAGTTGTAATTATACCAAGATGAAGAAAAGTATTGTCATCACACATATGTAGCCAAAAAACATTCCTGGGATAATTTAGACCGCGCACTTGATTGATATTAATTTTAAACCGAAATGGTGGAGCATGAAAGAAATCAAAGAATGAGTTTTACAAAATGAATTATATTGTTTAAATATATGAATAAAATATACATTTTAAGTCACTTTCTGACTTTTCTCCCATGTAAAAGTAAAGTTTGGTGTTTTTTCACTGAAAGTCTTTAAAAAGGTTTATGTTGTGAAAACTAGCTTATAATAGTTTACAATTCCCTATAAAAATGTGAAATATTTATCTAGAATTATGCCAGGACATTGTTAGTGACTACAAAACAGTGTAATTACATAAACAAATGTGTTTATTGGTTATCAGTGTATATCTAAGCCTTCGTGTTTATACTTACCCTGTGTGAATTACAAAACAACTAGAATAGAGCTATATGTGTTATCTGAGTTGTAAAATATGCGTAAAACATTTTAACTGAAACAGCACAAAATTGTAAAAACAGAAAGAGAAGCATCTTGTAAAATATATCTGGCCTCAGAACGAGTGCCAAAATAATCTACTAACATTAGATGTCATAAACCATAGATTGTTTTTCATGTTCCTATCTCTTTCTAATAGGGATGTTTTAGAGATGTAACACTAATGGTACTCAAGATAGGGTGAAAGGCAGGAGCAGAATAAAAGAGCAGCTGCCAGCTGAACAGATGATAATATAATAAAGAAGTCAAGAAACATGAAACCAGATGCAGGGTGAGGTCTTTGTAAGCAGAGGAACAGGTATTGTTAAATTCCACCTATACAGTCATATTCCATACATTAGAACAGGCTTTTAGATGAAGCCTGTTTGTCATGTTTAAAGAAAAAAACAAGAAACATTAGAAAAAAACAACCTATAAGCAGAAATTAAAGATACTTTTCTTATTAAGCCCATATGTCAATGTTAAAAATGTTTTTCATTCGTCTGATGTTACATCTAATATGATCTCAAGTGTTGTGTTGTCATTAGATTTACCAGAAAAAACATCATTATTAACCAAAAAACATGTTTGAAAGACATTAATCTGCAGTTAATTCATGTATATAATGTGTTTCATTAAATTTATTGAGTTGCTGAAATAAAATAACTTTTAAATAAGATTCAAATTTATTAAAGGGGCTGTAGTATCCTGCGTAATACAGCACAGGTTGCAGAATTAAAATGTTCAAGTGATAAGTGATATGTCCTATTGGGAACCTAAGAACCTTTAAGTAAGTGATATAAACCACAGGGAACACAGAAATAAGAAATAAGGAACTCCAGGGAAATGGGTCTGCTTTAATGTTCTAAATCAAAGAAACTGTTTTTTAATGTGACGACACATTAGAATCCTAGTTCTTGTGGTTACTTGGACTATGACCACACCACTTATTTTAGTCTGAGAAGCTTAAAATGGTCTGTTTGTTTAAACAGTTTTGTTTAAAAAAGCCAGACTTGGTTTAAAGTTGGTATGTGAAATAGAGAAACAGTCAGAGGGAGATTATATGAGTCATCCTCTTCGTCACCAACAAATCAAAGGAAGGATGTGTAACTTAACAGCTTGGTGTCTCGGAGTTTTTATTAGCTGTGATTCTTTTGAAAATACTTTTTTAGTTAATCTCTAATGCAATTAAGGTTTTGAAATGTTTAACTGTTGTAATGACGTTTTTGTTGAGACTGGAAAACCCTTTTTTCAAGCTGTGAATTTAATATTGCGCAAAATCTTTGTAGAATAAGAAAGGCATTATATTCATAGAAACAAGCATCTCCTCTCACAGACCTGATTTATACTTTAAGTTAACAGTTCAATTACTTATCAGTGCAGCTTTTAGAAATTATAGTAATTATAATTGGCCTTGAGTTTAATTATAATTAAACTCAAGGCCAAAATCTGAACTGTTACTTTATCAACAGCATGTGGTAAAAACCTTAGTAAAGGGTTTTTACACACCTTAGAAATGTATTTTTATTTTCAAACCCAAACTGTCATGGATTTTAGAAGGATTTTATGTCATGTGGTGGATAAAAGTATATCAAACAGTCTTTAGAAGAAGGAAAAGCTACATCCTTTTCAAAGGGTTAAGTTTTAACAAATTTCTGTCTATGAGACAGTTTGATTTATGGTCTTTTCAACAGGCTCTCCCACCTGAGTCCCACCTGAGCATCTCTGCAAATGCAGAAATGTAGGATAATTTAGAAGTACCTTTCCTTATATCACAGTTAAAAGGTACTTTGTGATGGTTTCATAAAGCCTCCACAAATTCATAACATGGTGGTTGCAAATGTAAAAATAAATTTCAAGGAAAATAAGATCTTTTGTAATTATCAGAAGACATATCATCAAAGGGATGAGTCATCTGCTTGACGGCAACATATTTTTGCTTTGAATTTGTGGAGCAGCTCATATCCTTTGATAGTATATGTTGCCTATATAGCAGACCTGGAGGATCTCAATCCTGAATAAAACTTTAAAGGCTAATCTTGATGTGTAATGAACTGAAAAATCAGATACCAATGCAAACAAGACATAGAAGTCAACATAGGCTAAATGAAGAAACGTAAATTGCTCTCAGTTTCAAGTATTAACAGCTGAATTAATCTGAAACAAAAAAAATCCACATGGTCTCAGTGTGGCATTAAGAAAATGTCATTGTAGGCAAGCAACTGTCCTTAGGTGTAATGTGAAGATGTAGGCGTGATCATATTAGAATATTCCTGGATCCTTGTTAATAAGCTGCTGTAAAACATGACTCAAATCTAATCAGTTTCATATCCTGGGAAGGTTTATTTTGGGAAGATAATTAAAAAAATATGCTATTTTTTTGTATAAACAACTGCTGAAGATGGTGCTGCAATAATTAAGACAGCAAAATAAAGTTCAAAAAGTGCTTAATTTACCAGAATCTAATGGATAGATATGTATTAAAGTAAAAGCTGGTTTTCATGTCAACCTCTGATTTTTCATGACTTTTTCTCACTTGGTCTGGTTGACCTTAAAGTCCTCTCTAATTAAAAGGAAGAAAGAGAATTTTTGTTCGACTGAAGAAAAAAAGCTCATCAAATTTAAGCTAATGGGGTTTGCTCCTCTTCTGGTTTATACACAAGCTTTAAAGTATAGAGTCTTCTGAGTGCAATCCCGTACTTGATGAACAATTCTATTGCCCATGGCTTGAAGAGCTAATTAGAATCTATTTATAATCATAGGGGAACATATCCAAAGAGCCAGGAACGAGTGGAGGGACAAAGAAAGAAGAACGAATTTAAAAGGGGTGGCTGCTCTAAGACAATCTGTGCAAATGTAAGGAATTTTAACCCAGAAACACCAAGTTTTATTTAAGACACAGCTGAACTGCTTCCTCCAGGAGCAATAAGACTGCTTTTTACTAGACACTCAAGTGCAGCTATGTATAGGTGAGGAGGCTGTTTAGGTTATTCTAAAGGTACACATTTTGGAAATGTTTCATGAAATGTGTGGCTGGGAGTTATGTAATGATCTCATGGGATGGAAAGGAAGAAAAAGATTATGTTAAAAGGAGAAAGCAAAGAAGCAGAAAGAAAGAATGTGTTTTGTACTTCATATTTGAAGTACCTACACTTTAAAATAATATCAAAATACAGCAGCGCATATGCATATTAAGAGAAGCAAGAAAGGCTAATTTTCTTTTTCCTTTCTTCTGTGGGTTAATTTTCCCCTTAGTAGTTTTATCATCAAAAATTTCTGTGAAAAACAGGCTCCTCTTCTGGACTGCAAAATACAAGGATGCTGCTGGCTCTACACTGGCTGCAGCTTATTGTTTATGCAGTGATGAGGCTGAGAAGAAGAAAACTTCACTGTGGACCACCCATTATCTGCTTACATGAAGGCATTGAAAGTCAGCAGAATCACACATAAACACTCAACTAGTTCTGTATCCCTGGATATTAACATATTTCTTTATTCATTAAAACCCAACTTATTTTACTTTGATTTACTGTGATAGACCAACATAAAGTAGTATTGGTAAAACAAAAGAAGCACCAAGCAGTATTGACACTTAAGATTGGTGTTTTTTCTGTAACAGTTGTGTTCCCATTATTGAAGATAGTGAGGCAATTAGTGTGTGTGTGTTTGTGTGTGTTGTCTGTAACTAAACAAAATGCCGGTTTGATGATGTTTGGATGGGCGGACTAAACAAAAAAGAAACCAGACAGTCCATCAATCATTGCTCCTTGCAAACTTGCTCCCTCCAAAAGCCCAACTAAGCACGGCAAAGTACTGGCTCAAAGGGTGCTTCTGTGGTGTGGAGGTACAGTGCATAAGCCATATATCAGCTGTTGTACATTTAAATCCCAGCCCTGCTGACCTTTCTTATTCCCCTCTTCACTGGAACTTATTGGTGAAACTTCCCTGTTTTGACTGCATTTAACATCTCTGCATTAAAGTCTATTCACATTTACCTGCTGCTATTTTTGTTTAAATATTATATTTATTAGGTATTTTGAACATTTATACTAAAGAAAAAAAAGAAACAGCACAAACAGGACAAAACTTATATAGCACTGATACAGAAAAAGCAAGACTGCAGGCATGTACATAACTTACAGCAATCACTTGAGAACACTAACCAGTTTATACATAAACTTGACCACATACGTCATTTGGATACATATTACTGTTCTATTACTTTTGAAATTCTGAAGTATTCAAAAATACGTTCCCATCTTTTTTTGAAAGCGTGGAATTTTACCTGCTGCAATTTTTAAAGGACGCTTTAAATGCATTAAGCTTTAAAGCTTGAACCTTCCCCACAGACTCTTGAATGGACTTTTAACACTACTTTCTGCATAGAGTTACATGTTCTTCCTGTGCATTGTTTTAATCCACTGTGATTCAAACAACATTGTCTCTGCTGCCTTTTGTCAACAGTGGTCAATTCACGATACTTTTTCATCTCATAATTTTTATAGCTAATAATGTAACTCTGATGTATATGAGAAAGCAATATTGAATAATTTATGGATCTGATGTTGTGATTGGTTCCCAAAATCCTGATGGTGTATCTCTAATGTTAACGAACCACGTCATCGCTAGGTAAGATAGGTGATGTGGACGTTGCACAAGCCATTTTGTACCACGATGGCCTCTGTATGGTTGAAGGCGGAGAAGGAGCGGGGGAGTGGTTCATGTCGCTGCAGTCACACCATTAGATGTTTCTGAAAACTACACTGTAGCTTTAATTGAATTTATCCACCCGCTTCTGATGTTATCATCGTATAGAATGGCAATTATCAGTGGTTATCAGCCCCATTGAATGGCCTCAGTTGGTTCCTTCTCTGCCTCCTAGCAGGCTGTTATCAACCATTCTATTGATGATAACAATAAAATGCACTGAAAAAGCAAACAAAATAAACAAAACAAAACAAAAAAAAACCTCCGGTTTTAGATTTTTGTGAGTTGTTTTTAAATACCTAATTAAAATCTTATGACGGATATGTTTGGCTTTTGTATTTTTAGTAAATTCTTAATATCCTGTTCAAATTCGCAAATAAATTATAAAGGTTTTTAAAAAAAGGTTAAAAAAAGGTTCTACTAGCGACAAGCGGTTATTATCACTGATAGAATGGTTGATAACAGCCTGCTAGCAGGCAGAGTAGGGACCAACTGAGGCCATTCAATGGGGCTGATAACCACTGATAATCGCCATTCTATACGATGATAACATCCGAACCTGCTGGTTTATCCTGGTTTGGTAGAACAAGATTTATGAAATACTCTGAAATTTTATTAAAAAAAGCCCACAAGGAAAACTGATTTGTGTTTATTATGACAAAACATTTCTCTCCTATTGTTTGATAAGTTATCTTTAAAAAAGGCCTGGTTGTGGAATCAAGACATTTGGAAATGTACAAGAAGAACAGAAATCTGACAAAAACAAACCATTATCAGTACTGCAGAGAGCATATTTATAGACAAGGATTAAAATAGCAATGATTAAAATAGTACAGTACTTCTTTTTGAATGTAACAAGAAAAATAAAACATCTAATCAGCCGTTTAAATGTGCATATTCTCTATGAAATATACTGCTGACCTATTATACGGTTTTATCTGTCGCAGTGAAGAGCCGCTGTGCTCTGCTCTAAGTTTTTAAGTCAAAAAAGAAAAGTAACAAAAGCAGAAAGCTACCACACACACATATTCCTAAGGGGCCCTATTAAAGTCAAGGTTAAATCCCACTCTGCGGTGGCTTACGCTTCACACTAACATCGTCTCTCAAAGTTTCCTTATATCACTGATCCTCTGCTGCAGCTGAACTCTTGGGAAACACATAGGCGATTGTACAATACTCCTGGTGGTGCTAGTGTAATCCAAGGTGAGATGCTTTGGTGCTTTTTCTTGAACCCCAAGTCCCCACCTCCAACAAAATAAATGTTTTCAGATAGAAAGAGCTAATCAGTTTTGTAGGACTCCCATGTGGGAGTCTTGCATTGTCATCTTTTCTATAAGGTAAATTCCTTCACTGATAAAAAAAGAAAACAAAAAGCTTCAGAAATGGAAAAGGGTTTTATGAGATTGTGTTTTGTTTTTCACAAAATTTAATTTCTGACATTGCCCATAAAACACCCTGTCTCTTTGCAGATATACATCAGTTGTTGTCGTCAAATAATGTATGTAATTCCTTAGACCTGATGCAGCAATATAATGGAGATGAATTTATGGAACACTTCCTTTGAGTATAATCCCAGCAGAGCAGAGAACTGGGCCGTGACAGAGCTGAACTGATGCAGTTCTACCTGAGCTATATTAGAAAAATGAATTGAATGACAGAAAGAAGATTGAGATATGTTTTGTGATATCGTCAAGGTTTATAGATGGAAGTAGTTCTAAATCTATCCAGGAAATGGAAGCATGAATCTAAAATAATTCCCTGTGGTCTCAGTAGGTTTTAAGTTCCACATTTTTAGGATTTTGTTCATGTTAACGATAAAACCATGCAAGTTCCAGAACACTTATTATTATATTTAAAGAATATCATCTTCACAATTAATCTGTAGATAAAAATGTTGTTGAACTTTGAACTAAGATTTCCAGCTTTAGAAAGATTTGGATTTCTCAAATGGTGTAAATTTAAAATCCTTTTAATGTCGTCCCTTGGAAAGCCACAGGCAACCCAAGGGCTTTGAAAAATAATTCAACCATGAAGTGTATTTAGCAAGACACAGTAGCATGTAATGGAAGGAAAATGACTCACTCTTCAAATGAGACAAACATTTTGTATATTTGGCATTTGAGTCTTTTCTTGTATTTCAAAATATATGGATTTAGATTACCAGAAATTTTGCAACAAGATTGTTAGAAGGCGCATTTAAAAGACTTAAAGAGACATTATGTACTGAAATATATTTTCAAATATCCTTTTTATTTGACCCTTTACAACTAAAACATTGTTTGATGAGCAAAGTGACACCTTAGTAATTCAGCATCAATGCATCTATGGACCTGTAACCTATTTTTTAAATTTTACTTCAGATCAAAAGTTCCTCCACCCAAAAGCTGTTGGGTGGATGTGACATCAAGCGTGTGAATATTTAATGTGCACCTACCAAACAATCAAAGTATTATATTCAAGATGGAGTTTGGTTGATATTTGGAGGCGACACCTATCCAGCTAAACTCAGACACCAATGGCAACTCAACGTAAGGTGAAAAAGTAAAAAAGACCTTGTTAAAAATAAGCTTGAGCTATGAAGACGAACAGGAAAATGCTGCTGTACTGTGTTTTGGCCACAGGTCATCATTCAAAAACTCCATATTGCCTCTTTAAGACTGAGGGAAGGTTCATCTGGTATTGCAATATTGTGAAAGCAAACAAACAAACAAGGAAACAAAAGAGCCAAATAAAAGAGCTGCTTATAAATTTTTAAAAACATTAATTTGTAAGCACAAAGCCATACCTAATTGAGAATTAATGGCATTATCCAAAAAAAGTATGTTTGGAGATGTGCTACAATCTTGGTTTTACAAAGGTTAGGTATAAACATTCACCTTTTAAACATATACTTTATATTCTTTATTTTAAGACATTTCTTACATTTTTTAAGTTCTCGATTACTCTATTCACTGAAAGAAAAGCCCTTATTAATTAGCTTATAGTTTGTACTGTGAAATTGCTGATTTGAGAACATTCACTTGAAAAACATGATTTTTATGATGATTATTGAAGCTGTTTTATGCATTAAAGCAGCCACTGAGACGTTACACAACCCATTTCCATCGTGCATATTGAACTCTCTAGCCCATCATGTTGATATTCTGTTTGTTTTTTTTTCAGACTGATAATTAGAACCAATTAATGTTAATTGTTTTGATTATTTCCTTGTTTTGCTTTGTGTGACAGCAGATGAAAACTATTTAATAAATAATAACACACTTCACAGGGAAAAAAAAGGTGCATTTATCTGTGTTACACAGCCTATTGTCCATTAAAATGAAACTGCAGAAGCATTGAATATTCACACAGTGCAACGCAAGTGTGATACTGAATACCAGACAGGAAAAATAGTTTGCTCATATTTCACCTTTCAAACTGAGGTGTTGCGATCTTACAAAGCAATCAGTTAAGAGTATGAAGTTGTTTATCTAAGTGATTTGCAAGCAGTCATATTTCTCTCATAACTGCTCCAAACTAAGCAATATGTCAGATATAATATAGCAGATTAATAACTCTTATGTTAGTTTTGTTCAGAGTGAAACTTGCCGGAGTTTCTCTGCATGACTCTGTGATTATTATTATGCATGTTGTTTGAACACGACAAGCAGTTAATGGAAATCATGCCTTGTGGATTTAATTGTTGGCAAGAGAACAGTGAAATCCTGCCGCCAGGCACTTAGAGAAGTAGAGAGTTCAGGGTGAAAGAGCAATTTCAGTAATGATTCATTTGTCTGCTTATGAGAGAGTTGGAAAAGTTATCCAACTAATAAATATGCAACAGTGATTTGTGAACAACTAATATAGTGTGGTGTCTGTCACTGATGGCCAATTAAGTGCTGTTATTCCTTACTTCAGTTCCTATTTCTAGCAGTCAGCAGGTGAGAGGTAGGGGCACCCTGGACAGTTTGTCAGCCACTATAGTAACTTGCTAAGACAAAAATCACTTCTCCACATACATATTACAATTTTTCTTTCGTATTTAATGTTGAATATTATTGTGATGGTAAACCATCAACCAACACGAAGTGGTGCGAATTGTTAAAGAAAGGAAACCTGACAAAGTGTTGTATGTTTTACAGTATATCAGGGGTACACAAGTAGAAATGATGAGGGGCCACATCTTTTTTTTCAGTGACTCAAGGGGCCATTTATTGGGGCCTTGTATGATATGTATAACATTTCTTTTTTATTAAAAACAAAAATATTACCTAAAATAAAAATATAATTTCTATTTGGGCATATATATTAAAATAAATAACTAAATAAAACCAAACATAACCATGTTTAAGATCCAAACCAAATAGCCTTCAGGCAGCCCATTTCTTGTGCTTTGTTGAACTTTCATTGCCATGACAGTTTCTTGACATATTAACCACAGAGTGCTGGACGTTGGTAGAAAGAACACTAACCTTTCTGTCCACTATAATGCAAAACAGTGTTGGGCTGTATTGTGATTAAAAAATGGTTTTACCAAGTAACTCTCATTTCCCTTATTGGGAAGGAACTTTTATCTTAGATTGTTAACTATGCCTGTGTTTCATAGAAAGTTGCGTCCCACAGATTTTGTGGGATATTCTGGATGTTGTATGCGCAGTGTGATGGTCTGATGTCAGCAAGGAAGGAAAACAAAGTAATTAACAAATTAGGATGGTGTTTTGTTCAGACCCAACCTGTTGCTCTTTCAGGCTCACTATCTGGTTACAGACAGTGTTGACACTGTTGTGGGTCAAAGTACATTAATTACCTCAACCTTTCTCCAACAGGATGAAAGCTGCACTGGCATCTTGGATGAAACATTTCATTATCATCCATTTCTGCCTTTTACCATCTGTTTATTGCTTCCTACTTTTAGTTTCAAGGGAAATAAAACAACCTTTGTAAATAGGAATTCTTGCTGATACTCATTTGTATCTAAAATGAATCAGTTATTCACTCTGAGACACTTATCATCCAAATTGCAATCCAATAATCCTTTCATTGCATTCAGATTCATTTTTGTATTTACTTGTTTAATGATGATATGTTATGATGTATTAATTAATGTAATATCCAAGCTGGTTAAATTAATGACTTAATTTACTTATATCAATTCAAGGATAAAGTTTGAAATGTAATTTAACCAGAGTTGATGTAGAACTATGTTCTTTTTTAATATAACAGTCTGTATGTTTTTGTACTCGTAAATGGGAATATTGAAGATAGGAATTAAATAAATACTGAAAAGTCAAAAATCATACAATGATTAGAACGTTGCTACTCTGCATTGTCGAGGTTAGCCCTTCTTAAATCTTATGCAATTAGTTTAGTTTGGCCCAGATTGCTGAAGTGAGAGCGAACACCACCATGAGATGGAAAAGCCTTCAGACCTCAGAGAGAACTGTAAGGGTTTAATATTAATACAGGCTTAAAGGTTCTATAAGATGTCAACTTTATAACTGAATAAATAGTTACTTTTGCACCACGGAATCTTAATTCGTTACGAAATATTTGCTGTTTTTGTGCTTTTCTCCAACCCAGAAGAAAAACGCAAGAAGGGTATCCTTTAGGGAGGAGAACAAAGTCCATGACCACTCACAGTCAAATGACCAAGAGTGTAATTGCAGGGGAATGTGGCTGAAATTTATTAAATAAATCACTAATTTTGGGGGAAATTAAACAACAATATTCATAGCAATGCCAAATTCTTCACAATTCTGTCAAATTCAGAGTAAAATAACACCTAAAAATAATATAGCAGCATTTTAAAGGTGGTAGTTATTCAAAGGAAACTGTAGTTTATTTTAGAGCAGTATGCAAATTATTATTATTTTTTTTATTTATTTATTTTTTGTATGCAAATTATTTGAATGCTCTTGTCATTTTTTTTTTTTTGTTCAACTGTTGAAAAGGTTGGTTGAGAGGGTGGATGGCAGAGGTGGTAGCTGTGGAGTCATCTCAATGCCATTTATTCTGAACCAGGTGAGTCCAAACTGCAACAACCAAATTCACTGTGTAGCTTGGACTCACCTGATTCAGTGGCAGGGCATAACAAACCCAACATTGTTGACCCTACATCACCCACCCCTTGTGGTTGGGGTACAAAAATGTATTTGTAAACCAAAAGGGGACCCAGCAAAAAAGTTTGGGAACCACTAGTTTACACTGTGCAGATTAGGTGCTAAAAGATCACCTTCATCTCAACTTTGAGGAAAAACAATAATGCTCTGCCTCACATTATCTGTTGCTGATTACATAAATTGTTCACGTTGTTTACTAAGCAGGGGCTACATAGTCAAAGTACGTGCTTCTTGGAGGAAGCAGGTGATTACTGCTCTACTAAGAACAATAATGATTAGATAACCTTTTTCAATAAGAGAGAGACTGAACAAGGTTCATTAAAAAGTATGTAAGAAAGAAAGGCTATCTAAATAAACATTAAGACACAACCTAATTTTGCCAGGGAGGACATAGCTACAGACCGGGGCTTATGAAATAATGTGCTTCGGACAGATGGGTCTAAACTGAATTATCTGGACAGAAGAACAAAGGAAATGTTCGGTGTTATTAAAAGAGGTAGAACTGGACTGTTCAGCATGTCATTGACCCAAAATACAACAGTAAATCAACCGAGGATTAACTGAGACTACGGAAATGGAAAGTTCTTTGCTCATTCAAGATTCCAGATTTAGATCATATAAGGCAGTTAAAATGGACGTATCAGCAAGAGTAAGAAGTAGAACAAGCTTTCCTTAGATGACTGATAGAAACTGGTAGATAGATGGCTTCAAGAAGTGTCTCACGTAAGTTATTCAAAGAGAAGTAAGGCTAGCCAATTTATGATTGGGTATTCTAACCATTTTCCTAGCTGGACAAATTATGTTAACCTATTTTATTAATAAGTGATAAGTAATAAGTTGTTTTGAGGGGTAAAAAAAATCTTGTACTTTTCCAGAGATAGACAAAAATGAGTTTAGACAATAAAGAACAAAATTATTGCATATGGTGTACTAGCTAATTTTTTTCTCTTATACATGTACCTACCAGGGGAACAAAACACGGAGTAAATAAGTGGGTGAAAACAATTCCCAATTCAGGTGCGGAGCTGAATTTGAGGCTGCTGAATAAGTCATGTCCTCGAGTCCATTAGGGAATTGCCAGAATTCTTTTTGCTGGCTTGGAAAGGATCACTTCAAATTTTTATGAGAAAGGTGATCAGACTGGAGCCACAACAAAATGTTTTCCATTTTCTTATCTAATAAAACCAAAAAGTAAAGTTTAAAAATTTTTTATATTTTCCTGGATTTTATACTTATTCAATCGATGTGATAAACGCCATGTTTAGAAAATATACGAACCATTAAAACAAACATTGATCAGGTATTCAGTCTTTCATAATATCTGGGAGCAGGTAAAGAATTCCTGTTTTGTAATTCACTGGATTTTTATAAATACTGATGTTTTTTCTCCTATAAGCCTCAAGTAAGAAGGTCAAGACCTATGGGAAGGTAGTGTATTTTTTTATATTCAGGGAAAATATAGGATCAGTTTATTAATAAACAGGTTAAATAAAGGAATATTTGCATATAAGTAGTATGTCCTCTAGTAACTCCAGGCTGAAACCACTTTTCTATTTGCTATATAAGTATTGCATATTTTAACATCTTGATGCTCTTTTTGTTTAAATGTTTGTTTTAAAATAATCTAAAGGTTTTCTGAGAGTCAATAATAAATAATACACAAATAAATAAACAATATTATTTTCAGGTGGCTGCACGGTGGTGCAGTTTATAGCTGTTGCCTTGCTGCAAAAAGGTTTTGTGTTTGATTCCCAGTATGGGGTCACTATGCAAAGAGTTTGCCTGTTCTCCCCATGTGTGCGTGAGTTTGCTACAGTATGTGTAGTCTGGCGTCCTCCCATAGTCCAAAAACACGACTGTTAGGTTAATTGGCTTCTCTAAATTGTCCTGTGTCCTGTGAGTGTGTGTTTATGCCTGGATGGCTTTGTTGCCTTGTGACAGATTGGTGATCTGTCCAGGGTGTATCCTGCCTCTTGCCCGTAGACTCCCGCAGATAGGCACCGCCCCGACCATGACCCTGACAGAATAAGCGGGAGAAGATGGATGGATTTATTATGAATGTTTTCTAGACTTTGTAAGTAGTTTGTTGATAATTTGTATACGTCGGAAAAAAAAATTAATTCATCTCCCCGTTGTTGCTTATGCAGCAGAATCACCAGGGGCTGGTGCCTATCTCCAGCATCTCCAGAGCAAAAGGTGAAGTACACCCTGGACAGGTTTCCAGTCCATAGCATTGCAACCAACTCATAGACAAACAACTTTGCACACAAACTAGGCCAATTTATATGCAAAATATTCTAACAGTCATTTTTTAATTGTTTGAGGAAGCTGGAGTACCCAGAAAAAACCAATGCAGAATTGATTCCAGAACCATCTTGCTGGCAACTGTGTCAGCAAATGTGGCATTGTGAAACTCACCAGCAAAAAAAAATATAAAATCGAATTTATCTTTTACTTTTGCATTATTTTTATGTGAGAGATCAAACTTTTCTTTGGACAAGAACCCCAACCTACCATAACTAAAGAGGGCCAAGGCAGTAGAAGTACTTGCCCAGCCAATCAGTGTGATTTTCAGTTCAACTGTGTCTGTCCACTAACTGTAGTTCGTATATATGAAAGTCAAGAAATTAAGGCCAGCCTAAAGCCAGTTTTTGCTTTCTGCTTTGTGGTTTAATCTCACAGATTTGCCTCTGTGGTAAGTTATATCAAGGTAGAAATACCAGTTTGTTGTTTGGATAAGGGGATGTTGGCTGCCAGTTGACCCATACATTTATCTGGATTCAGAGTTATTTCAATAGGGCTGATCAAACCAAAAAACACAGCAGTCTCTTACTTGTTTCCATACATCCTACCATGTTATGCAAGATATGAAAACTTGCAACAAAAAGCAGGAATGTAAATTCTTTCTGTATTTCAGAAGAAAACAAAAAAAAATGCAAGACACTAAAATGGAAATTATGTTACTGATGTAAAACTAATATTATGTGCTAGATTTTGAATAGGTATTGTTAATAGAGCGAAAACCAACTAGTACAAGCTCACCAGCAACAAAAATGCTGATGCCCAAGTGGCTCTGACTATTTGCTTGGCAACTAATATGCTATAACTAGCTATCATGTTGCTTAACATGAGGAAAACTCTTCCAGTTTTATTAGCTTAAATGCTAACATTGTATACATTCATCTATTTGGCCAAAACTAGCATATCAGCTAACTCTTTTGCCACAACTAGGGGAAATGCTTGTGTCTGTTAGCTCACCAGTTTTGAGTAGCATATGGTGAGGATAGCATTAAATCATTTAAAATATTGGATATTCCGTTTATCTCTTTGAAATTAATTCTCTTTCTTAGCCTGGGTTTCTACTAATGCTTAGTAAACAAGAAAGGATCTTCTCATTGCTCTGGCCATAATATCCACAGTCTGGAGTAGAACAAAACATTATCTACAGTGTCTCCCAAAGTCTGCTTATTAGACAATAGTTTTGTCCTCCCATATGACACACAGGAAGTTGGCTAATGCACAATAGAAATACATAATTGTACCTTCATAGATGCACTTGCATTGTTTCTAATCTATGTTCACTTCTGGTGGCCCCTTTCTCAAATTCAAATGCTACAGATCCTCTAGGTAGAAAACTATAGCATTCAGATTCTCTAAATAATTACTTTTCATTTTCCGGGTACATATTTCAAAGTCTCTCATATTTGCCTTTATCATGTTGCTTCACAGAGAACTTAACATTATGGGGGTTTTTGCGATAAAATATTTATGAACAAATCCCAGTTTCTTTCCCACATCCCAAGTATCATTAATCATACACCAAAAATCTCCTTCCATCTCAAAGCTAAGTTTCAAGTTAGTCAGAGTGTTGTTGAATTTGCCAAAGTAAAGAAGCAGAGAAAACCACTACATCTTCCTACATTCATAGTGATGAATGGCTCACCCTCACATCATCAAAACAACAAAGCACCAAGAAAACAAAGGGCGCTGATGGTGAATAATTGGTTGTTGAACTGGAATATGCAGACCTTTGTGTGTGTAAAGTATTTATGTCAACATGAGCTATTTCGTTCACTTTACCCTTTATAATTCCACCCTATAAAGTGAACTGAATGCACTGTCAAGGTGAGGCATAAACACTGGTGTCCACAGGATAATGAGATGGAACAACTGTGTCAGATTGTTACTTTGCTTCGTGAGTTGACCTCGTTGTATTATAAGTGACATCTAATCCCCACAATAGGGCTGTCCTGTAGTGAACTGAATGCTGTAAAATCTATATCAGTAATCTAAAATAGTAACAAAGCACATTGCAAAGCTGTGAACCACAATAGGAGAAGAAACATCAAACAATAATATCGGTGAAGGTTCTCAGTCATCCAGGTCGTGGTCAAGCTAGGAAAGTTCAGTTTAGGCAACTGGACGTGTAGTTTTCTAGAAGACGTTTCGCCTCTCATCCAAGAG
>JAUZNJ010038993.1:43121-63553 GCA_034780135.1 Jordanella pulchra | reverse complement strand
AATAAACTTGTCAACTTTTTCCCTGTATCCGTGTGGTGTTCTGCATGTGGGTTAGAGCCCTGAAACCCACCATGACAAACAGCACAGTGAGGATCATGTTCTTTGATTTCTCCGGTGCATTTAACACAATTCAGCCTGACTCACTGTGTGAGAAACTCCAGAAAACTTAGGTGGAGGCATCAACAACTGTCTGCATCAAAGACAACCTGACAACTGTCTAATCAAGTAGTGAGCAGCACAGGAGCACCACAGGGGACAGTACTCTCACCGTTTACTTTTACCCTCTACACCTCTGACTTCCTGACATCCTCTCACCTCTGAGTCATGTTATCTGCAGAAATACTCAGATGACTCTGTAGTCATTGGATGCATTAAAATGGACAAGGAGTTGAGTACTGGTGAACCGCTTTGTGGCATGGTGTGGAAACAATAATCTGATCTTGAATGTAAACAAAATAAGGGAGATAATTGTAGATTTGAAGAAGAAGAAACAGGAACAACTTGAATCATATTCACAACATTCAAAAAGAAGTAGAGGTAGTGGAGGAGAATAAATACCTTGGTGTTCACCTGGGCAAAAACTTGAATGGAGACCGAACTGTGAAGTTGACAACAAGAAAGGACAGAGTAGACTGTACTTCCTAAGGGAGCTTAGGATGGTATGAGTATAGGACAGTCAGTTCCTATTATTACATCTTAATTGATGACTCGCACAATTTTTAAAGCACACCTCCTCTAATTATAAAAAGAATTGACAAGAGCGACACAGTTTTATCATTCTGCCCTGAGATTAATAACAAAATGCAACAATCTGACTCATCACTGTGACAATGTTCTCTGGTTAGATGGCCTTTTTTGATTACCTCCAGGCTCCATCAATTGTTCACTTTTATATACAAAGCAATTGTAAGGCTTCTTCTAATCTATTTTTTGTGAAAGAAATACCATAAAAGAGCATAAAATAATAATCTATGACTTTCAATGAGCAGTACCTGCTCTCTTTCACAAATATTGGCTGGAAAGACAGCTTTTGCCCGCTGAACAACCTCAACGTAGAACATTTTATGACGTTTCTTGCTCATTTAAAGCTTGATCTTTGTAACATTTTTAAGGCTAGACTGTAGGGTTTTTTCAATACTCTTTTTTCATTATTTAATAGTCTTTACGGATGCTGTTTATATAAAATGCTTTACACCTAACTAAATGCTTTACTCCTAACTTTCCTAGGTAAATTAAGGGTTTAATTAATTATTTGAAAAAAATAACTACAGCAGATTAAGTAAACCTTACTATTTAAATTGTAAAAAAGATACCATGTTTGGAAAAAGATAAATTATCTTAACACATCTCAAGCAGTTCTTTCACTTAAACCTTTTGTAATCCAAACAGTGATGATTTTTTTTTTTTCACACAAATATAGTTACATTTGTGGTGATGCACCTAATTCAGTTATAAGTAAAAAAGATAACGTTATTGATGTTGCTGCTTTTGTCCACACAGCGCTTAATAATCTTCAGTGTGTTTAAAATACTTTCCAGGTCAGCCCTGAACAAGAATGTTTTATTCTATATCTGATTGTATGAAATAGAGCCTATATATTTTGTAAAAAGGGGAACATTTCGTGTTTTAAATTCATCTATTTATTTATCAATCTATCAGCATAACCAACCAAAAATCCTCTTTCCGTGAAAAACGAAAACGAAATATGGGTCTGTCATCATCACAGCTGCCAGGTAGCCATTTTTATGTGTTACTATAGCAACAAGGTACAACTAAGGTTTTCTTCGGTTGAGCTTCGTTTTGTACCGTTAAAAGCCTCTAAAAATCAAGGTGAATTTTCTTTTAAAGTGAAGCTAATCAGGACGATGTTAGATACTTTGTGCCGGTGGCTGAACAATGAACTCAGGCTCTCCCAAACTGTAGGTAAGTGTAACTCCTCCAGCTAGCTTAATCAGGTATGTCAAGTTAGTTAAGTCAAGTTAGTGTTAGCTAACTTGACATACCAAATTAACTTGTGGTTAAGTGTATTTCTGTGGGTGGGAAGCGCGCCCCAAAAAACACTTTTTGCTCTAAAATAGTATTATTTGAACATATTTGAGCTCAATTAAGAGTGGAACTAGAATATTTCAAACCAAGTTTCTATGGAATACACTTACATCTACTGTACAAGTAATAATTAAAACTCAAAACCATTTCAAGCAAGTGAAAGAAATACCTTGACAGAGATAATTTCTCATAAAATATCAGTCTGTCGATGTGCAAAAATGATAATGAGACATACTCCAGCAAAAAAAAAAATATATATATATTCAAGGTGCTTGTATAATTTTTGCACACCCAACTTTTTAGGGTTTATTTGCTAAAAAAGTTTAACATATCCTATACGTTGCGTTCCACTTCATAGTTGTATCCCACTTGTTGATTTGTTCGAGGGGTCGAATAATATATATTATATTATGTTATATATTTATATATATTCCGTTATCTGTATTCATTGGGCCTCACTTTGCCACAGCCCTCAGCAGATACAGAATAACATCAAAGCTTGTACAAAAACAGTAATACTCGTTTTAACACAAGCTTTAACTGTGTTTTTGGTACCTTTTTGTTTAAAAACAGCTTGTTCATGATTCAATGCAGTTACAAGTGATGGGTATAGAAACCAAACAATTCACCCGAACACGAGTAGAAATACTTCATAATGATGAACCTCAAATAAAAGAAAGGAGAACTTTGAAGTTACATTACTACTGTTATAGTCCTTAAGAAAAGAAAAATCACAACTAAATGTAACTTAGTTAAAGTAGCCAGTTACTATCCCACAAAGGACACAACTGTACAACCCATTTTATGATTCACTTTAGTTTTCCTCCGGATTACTTTACTTAACACTTTAATATCTGGTTGCTTGCCTACATTTGCAGAGCCCAGAAACTTTGCCAAGTATTTCTCTGATGGCTACCTGTTGGGAGAGATTCTTCACAGATATCAGATGCAGGAGGATTTTAACATGTTTTTGAAAAAGGGGTAAGTTCCTTCCCATAATGGTGATACCGGTCATTTTACAGGGCCCTTCAAATGTACCTTATTTGAATGTTTTCCCTTTTGGTCACGTTACAACCACAAATTTTAATCTGTTTTGTTTGCATGTTATGTCATCAACACAAAATCTCTGCTGGTTTCTCTCTCTCCACATGTGCTGTGAAACTAGCACATCTGTACTCTTTTCTTCTTACTCTCTTCTTACTTTTTATAGTGTTCCTAACTTTTTTAATGACGACAGTTGCAGTAATTTCCAGTCATTATAGTATTAATTTTCAGTTTTTTGTCAAATTAACTGATAAAATATTTTTGTCATAGTTTTAGTCATTAAAGTTAACATTGCTGTTGACAGATGACTGACATTTTATGTAGACAGGTTTGTAGTTTTTTCATAATGCTTTCCCTTTCTGAATGATGTACAAAACTGTTTTGTGTTATAGTCAAAGTTTAAGTACGGATTTATCACCTATTCCTGTTTTATACTTCCCCAAAACTTTATCATTGACCTGTCTGCTATTTTCCTTCATCTTCACTAGGCTGTTTATGATGAGTCTATGTGTGAACTCTGTCACATATGGAAAGATTCTCATTTAGCACCCGGGAATTAATCTAAATTTGTAAAGGAACCAGTATCTCATTTTTATCAACTTTTATTCAAACTTTGAAATACATAATTTAGGAGTGGATTGTTGCACATTGCTTAAAAAGTAACTTTAGGTTCTGCGACACATTTATTCTGCTTAAAAAACACTTTTTGCATTTGGATAGCCATGGAAAGGTTACAGCTTTAAGTCAAACGTGACACTAAAACCTTTATTTTGAAACAAAAACTAGAAATTAGGTTTATTTTTAAAAACAAACAAAAGGTTGATTGTACTTTTTTGTTTTGACTTTAAACATAGGGTCCAGTTTGTCAAACCTGGACTTATTTATTTTTCACACCTGAAAAGTTCTCTAAAATGGTTTGTGTGTGTATGACCTTTGCTAAGATGGCTGCGCTTGGCAAAAAAGGCATTGAAGACAAAATAGGCTCTGTAGAATCATTCAGCCCAAGTTTGACCATTCTACATATTCAATATTTTGAATTGGATAATCAACTGTAGTCCAGTGTTTTTAAAAACACTAAAAATAGAAATTAACCAGTGCTAAATCCAACCTTTTAAAACATATTTAAAGTGTTCATAAAATGTTAAAAGTTTATCACATCTTTCGTTTTAGCACCTCCATCTCCAAAGTCAATAACTTTTCACGGCTTCAGCCAAGTTTTAAGCTACTGGGGGTCTCCTATAATATGAAGATAGCCCAAGACGTGATGAAGGAGAAGCTGGATGTTGTCACCGACCTTCTTTGCCAACTCTATGTCACACTTAAAGAGAAGAAAAGTACAGGAGCTGGCCGAGCAACGATGCGGCCCACTGCCAGGGTTCAGCTGCACAAAAAAGAGCAGGAACTCTCCTCTATTGTAAGATAACCCAATAGATGTTTGCCCTAGTATATTTTCACTACCGGTGCTTTCAGGCTTGTGTTTGTAGTCAGTTGTTTGTATGAGTTATTTAATTTTTCATCTTACTTTGAAATAAGAATAATTATTGAAATTGTGATGTTAAAAAGATATTTCCTTTTATACAGCGCCTTCCTCCGCTGGCGAAACCCAGCGCAAATCAGAATCTTCCAAATATTGCTCAGCACCATAGAGATAAAGGCCAACAAGTGAAGCAAAAGCAACTAATTAAAGTCCAAGACGAAAAAACAATGGAAAAGATTGGAAAGGTGAGGAAGTATTAAAAAAAAGTATTAGCACCAAAATATACCAGTCCTTTTGGAAAAAAATAAACATATATACCCCTAGATGCTTGATGATATCATGCTCATTATTTGGAGATGTCACAGGTCTGTCATCAGACACACAGTTGCTCAGCTGAAGACCCTACTGAGCTGCTAATGAAATCATCCTTCAGTTTAAATCTCAGCAGAAAGAAGAAACAGGAGCAGCTCAAAGAAATGGAAGCTCAGGTTTGACCAAATAAAAAAAAACCTACATGAACATTGTCTTTTATTTTACTAAATGCTTTTTGATGTCTTAAATAATTCTACTCCTTCTACTTCTTTGCTTGGACAGATGGTCCAGGCAGACATCGCTAAATTTGAGGAGAAACGGCATAAACCTATTACTTCTGTTTTTGCTCCCTTGTCAAGGTAAGAAGAACAATGCTGTATTCATTGAATACCATTGTGTTAAATAGTTGTGTTTGTCTAAGTATACGCTTCTTTAGTCGTACTTATTGTTTTCTGTTACAGCGATCAACCCGCCCCTGTAGATTCCTCTCTTGGGGCCATCAAACACGGCGATGGAGTCCCTGGAAGTGACAAGAAACCGATGTTACAATCCAATAGAGAGTATATACAGAGGATCCGCCAGCGACTGAGGGAGAACGCTGTGGCTCAAGAGGAGAGACAAAAAAGAGTAGACCGATTTCTGGTGGAGCAGGGGAAAGCTCTAGAAGCTCAGCTGGTAAAACATTGTGAAGTCATGTTCCTAACAGCAACAGATTCTCTCTGTGGTGTCTGTTGATGTCACACCACCTTTTATATACTTAGGAGACAAAACTTGGATCTCTTCGCCTACCTCCACTTACATTGTCTAGTGATTTAAACCTATATCAGTTAACTAATTTACTCATTCCAGGAGGCACAATTCAACGAGCAGCTGGTGCGTTGTATGACACGTCAGTCGCAGCAAGAGCAGCGTTTGGTGGAATACCTAATGCAGATACGTAGGGAAAAGGAGGTGATTATTGAGAATCGGCGTTTCAGAGACCAGCAGTACCAGCAGCAAAGAGAAAAGGACTTTCAAGAAGCTCTGGACAGGGAGGCGGTGAGAGAAATATGGAGTCTTTCTATGGGATTTAGAAATTTGAATATTGAGTATGAATTTTTTGTTTTTAATTTCAGCGGCAACAGGAAGATTTTGACTTTTTTTGTCTTTTAAACCCTGGTTCTGCCCGGGTCTGGTGTAGGTTCTGGCTCAGTGTGCTATATTGGCTCGAGAAGAAGAAATCAAGAATGAGCTTGAATTATGCAGCAGGATGACGGTAGAGCGTGCTGAGAGCAGACACAGAAAGCACTTCACCATCTGCTTTGAGGTTTTGGGACAGATAGTGGACTTAGCAACCAAAGCTGGAGAATATGGCACACTCACAGGGAAGTATGTAACATGCTAACTTTTACAAATGTGTAAGAAACATAGTAATGCCTTTAAGCTAATTAGTTTTCTTAAGTTGAAAAAAAGGAAACGATTTTCTACTTTTGCAACTTCCTGAGATGCAGCCAAGTCAGTCAAAAATTAAATCCTACCGATATCACTTTCATGTGCTCCTAAATGTTGAACTGATGGTTAGCTTGATTTACATCATTATGGTGTTTATTTAAGTCGATGTTATACAGTGTGATTAAAAATTAAGATCTACTGCACGGTCTAGGCCAGTTACTCTACAGAAAATCTCTGAATGAGCAGTTTTCTCCTGCTATAATAACCTAGGGTAATACAGGGCTGCCTAATTTCCCCCACCACCACCACCTGCTGCTGCACACTAATGGTCAGCAGGCAGCCTCTTCAAACTATTACATTTGGCAGGTTTAATCTGTTTCTGGATTCAACGGGTAGCACTGTTGCCTTGCAGCAAGAAGGTCCTGGGTTCAATTCCCGGTCCGGGGTCTTTCTGCATGGAGTTTGCATGTTCTCCCCATGCATGCGTGGGTTCTCTCCAGGTACTCCAGCTTCCTCCCACAGTCCAAAAACACTGTTAGGTTAATTGGCATCTCTCAATTGTCCCTAGGTGTGAGCGTGTGTGTGCATGGTTGTACGTCTTTGTGTGTCTGTGTGTTGCCCTGCCTCGGGTGTACCCCGCCTTACGCCCATAGTCTGCTGGAGTTAGGCACCGGCCCCACCGCGACCCTGACGGATGAAGCGGGAGTGGATGAATGGATAGATAGATTTTTTTTTTTTCCTATTTAAATCATCTTCATGTTGTTATGATTTTTGTTTTTCTTAAAGCTGTGATTAATGAGTCTATTCAGATGCTATGAGGTTTGTTTTGTGCTGTTATTCTTAAGTAATTGATGAACTTGAAGTTATTTCCGGGTCCATGATCTGATTCTTTCTACAATTTGAAGTCTAAAGTTCCCACCTGACTGCTGTTATGCTGTCGTTTGCAGTTCCCCTACAGAGAAGAAGAATAAAGAGTGGAAGGAATTGTTCCTTAGAGGTATTCCTTTGTATGAGTCAAAAAAACCATCCCCACCAGAATCTGGATTCTCTGTTGCATTAGACTCTTCACAGCTTAAGAAACAGGAGATACTCAACAACCTGGACTATGACGAATACATTGTGAGTCAGACACATTTATGCATATCTTCAAAACACATGTGTGACACAGGGATTGTTTTTAGTCAGAAGAGATTTTTTTATAAATGAAAATCTGCTTTATTGTTAAGAATATGGTAGGTGAATGGGTGTGGCCAACAGATGGAGATGACCCTAAATTACCTCCAGGCACCAACAAAATTCTGGCCTATGTTATCCATCGACTTCAAAACCTTGCTCATCCTCCCATTGTGGAATCACCTTCATCCTCATTTCCTCAATTCCGTATCAAGGCCTGCGTCCTGGGCAAGTTTTGCAAAACTACGTGTCTGACCAAGATTGCTGAAGGTGTAACATTTTGATCATAAAATCTGAGCTATAGAAAACGATGTTCACACATTCAACTTTTTTTGCCCTTTTTGATTTCCTCTTTACTAAAATCCTTTAAATACATACAACAGTTTTATGTGCTTGCTGTTGTTCTTTAGCACTTGGCATCTGTGTGTTATCAACTAACACGCTGATTGAAGAGGCTCTGAAGACTTTAAAAGATGGAGAGGAGGTAAATTATCCTGCTAGAAGAATAGTTTTACAGGTCTTTTTGACTTGCAACCTATTAACCACTAAACAATGTTCTTAATAGTTTAAAACTGATTAGATTTTTTTGTTCCTTTTTTTTGCCAATAAATATAGGTTTCAAATCGAGAAGAGGAGATGAGCGATGAGCAGCTGCATACATCCTGCACATCAGGTGGTTTATTGAGGCTGTAATGTTTCAGTTTTATGGTATATGTAGTTCCTTGCAAATATATTCATATTCATGTTTTTTTTATATTTTTTCACGTTACAACTATAAAGGTAAATGTATTCTACTGAAAATTAGGCCATTGACCAACATGAAGATATTTTTTACGCTGTCTTTATTCAAATCCCTTCTGCTTTGTTCTATTTCCCCTACATTGAATTCAACATCACCAAAAGTCTTCAGATGTCTGATGTTTTTTTTGACCTTTTCTCTAAACTGACAGTCCTCAGCTGTTCCTCTGACCTGCTCATAGCTAATCAGGGATGCATTGATCCATTTTCTTTCCGATCCAGTACATTGGCTGAGCATCTGGGTCGATATCCGATACTATCATTGAATGTATGAACGGTATACCTTGCCATCTGAGCAGATGTGTCATACTTGGCATAAAAATTGTTTAAAAAATATAAAGTTACAAGGATGGGATTGCTGCGTCTCTATTCCTAATCCTGTCCATCCTAGTCTCTTAAAGTAAACATCTTGGCAGCTTTATCTCTGCAAACTCCAGCTCCTGTTTTTTAAGACAGGTCAAGCTCTCTGCTAGCAGGCTCCACTCCTGTTTTATAGACTTTCTCTTCTAAGATCCGAAAAGGTTAATGGGGTATGGTTACATTTGCAAGGACTGCAGTAACACATGTATTGTTTGTTATCAACCTGTATTTTATTTGTTCATATTTCTTTTTTTTTTCTTTCTTAGGTATTAACAAACAAGAGGAAAAAAGAGAATTTAGTTACATGGTGAGTGTTCATGGCTGTAAATAATGAATTTCAATTTCTAGCTCTATTGTCAAATCCTTTATACAACTTGCACAAATCACTAGCATTCAGAGGATTTCTTTCTTGTCACTGACAGACACTATTAAAAAAATAAAAAAATTCATGTAATAAATTCTAACCCTTTTTTTCTATCATAGCATGAGTTTCTAAAGAAGCATAAGTAAGTCAGTTCTGTTTTGTATTTATGCAGCTGCCCTCACACGCAGTATCAGGAGCAGCAGCAGTAAAGGAGATGAGGAAAGGAAATGCTGTTCCCAATGAGCTGATCGTGGACATTTTAGTCAAAGCAATCAGGTAACACAGTTTATTAGGTACCTTTTAGTAGGATTTAGCCAGCTAAGCCGTTGTACCGTTAGTTATCCTTGGAACTTTTACTGACTGCACAAACCTGAGCTGATTCTGAACAACATCAACCACTGAAAATACTGACACAGCTGATTTCTTCTCACTAGTCAGGTTCCAGCTCAGTCAGGTTGGATCCTGGATGGCTTCCCACATAATGTAGCTCAGGCTCATATGCTGGAGAAAGCTTTGGGAGGGTCTGTGGATGAAGAAAAGGACTTTACAAACAATGCACCAGAACTTGGTGCCTGTCCAGATTTACCCAAACCTCCACCGGCTCCTCCTTCACCTGTTCTGGACCTGGCTCTGTTGCTGGATATACCTGACGAGTGTGTAGTTAGACGGGCACACAGCCATGAGGGTATGAGGATGCTATGATCAGGCCTAAAAGCTTTGAGTTATGAAGTAGAATGGGTGAGAGTAACTTTTGGTGTTCATACGGTAATTTTCTTCCTAAACCATCTTAAGGTCCTGATGCTGCTACAATCTCCCAACACGAAAACAGCATCATGTATTGTGCACAGATTCCTCACAGGTAATAACAACATAATCAGACAGGAATAGAGCTGGATAAGTCCTTCACCTGCATTAAGTGTTAACTTCTTTTCTTTTAAAGGATTGCAGCTTTCTCAGATGCCTGGCCAGAGCTAAAGGCTTGGTTTGGTGAAAAGCAAAACATTTTAGTTTGTCTCAATGCTGATGTGGAGGAGGAGGAGCTTTACAGCTCTGTGGAGTCTGTCCTACAGCAAGTTATTGAAAAAAGAAAGAAAGGTGCCGTTTGTTGCCATACTCGTATTAATAAATAACTGTTAGGGTAATTTGACAATTCTTTGTAATAATAATAATAATGATAATAATAATAGAGGTTTTTGAATTATTTTTTTTTTAGGGAAAACCCCCTATTTTTAGACACAAATAAGGTTTTTGTTTTTAAGTAAAAATATATATTTGCCAACATGTTTTATTGAGAATAAATGGTATTTCTTCACTATCTTCACTAATCATTCCTTCATAAGCACATGTTGCTCCTCCTGTTAAAGATGCATTATTAGACAGTGCAAAGGCTCTGGACTCCAGAAGGAGTTCTGTAGAATCCTGCTCCAGTAATAAAAAGGGAAAACACAAAAGTGAGATTTTACTTTTGATTTAAACATATTTCTTATAACACGATTTGATCAGCTGTTTCACAATCCCACCTCAGTATCGTTATTCTAACGTTGACTTTTATGTTTGTTGTGGGATGAACAGGGTATCCTGCCAATCTGTCTTCTTCCTCTGAGGCGTCCGATGGGGGAAGCATGGTCCGACCTGACTCAGGCTCAGACAGTCAGCTCCAGGTAAATGAACCACCACCTCCAGTAGGATATAATGCTTCTTTATTATGGTCACATTTGCCTTCAGTTTAAGGACTTTTGGGACAGATATTTAACTACGTCTCCTCTACAACATTCACTCATGTCTCTACGATAAATTAAAACTACTGAATTCAGTCAGAATGGTGTGAGTTTAAGCAGCCAGCTGCCCAGTAACATCTAAACTGTCTTGCAAAGCTTTTTTAAAGACTTTTCTTTTTTTTTTTTTCTTTTTGTTACAGCCTCTTTGTAACTCATGATTGAACTTTTCTCTGTGAGACTTTCAAGGCATGAAATTAAGGTTTTAAAAATAATCCTGCTTTGAACTTGTTCACCTTTCCACTCTTTCCTCTTGGTTTTCAGTTTTTGTTAAAAAAACCAAAGACACCAAAACCAATATTTAGTGCTGTATTCTCTTTCTCCAGCATGTAGCAGTGAAGCTGTGTTCAGACTGGGACGACGGCTGTCAGTCTTATGTAAACAACATAAAGCAAGTGATGCAGAGGCTGCGTTTACAGCTCTCTCTTGTTGATCGCCACCTTTTCACCATCAGGTATTATGTCAGACTTTTGGTTTCTTAGTTTTACAGCTAAACACCACTTCCGCTTTGTATGAGATTTTTTTCCACCTCTCCTTTTTTTTTATGTCGAAAGTTAACAAAAAGCAATTCTTGTTCCAGTTGTTCTTTAGAAATTAAAATAGGTTATCTTTTCTAATGGTGGGGTGCAGATGGATTGTTAAAGTGAATACAAGGAGTTTTTTATCTATCACTTTTAATGTAAATCTCACTTTTATTGTAAAACTGTAACACCAATTTAGAAAAAGATTCAGGCATTTTCTGGGTCGCCCCGACTTGAGGCAAGTGGTCATTCTTCAATGGCAGAAGGACTTCAACAGCATAGCAGACGATATGAGAGAAGACGAGGAGACCAAAGCAGAGCTTCATTGGAGGATGGATGTAAGCATACTGTTGTCACATAATGTGCCGTCATGCCAAAATGATTAACTGAGTGGTTCTGCATCCAGAAATTGCAGGAACGTCTGTGGGATTTAATTGACAAACGTAGAGAGGAAGATGAGCAAGAGAGGAAGGCTGTCATGTGTCCTGAGTGGGTGGAGATGCAGGTCGCTTGTCTGGTCAACAGCCACTCTATGATAATGCAGGTAACTTGGCAAAATTTGAGAAACTGTTTGGCTGAGTGATTGTTTTTGCCCATTTTTGTTTGTAGTTAAACATTACAGGAGGGTTGAAATCTCCCCTTTTTCTTGGTTTGCTTTGTTCAGGAAGAGCTGAGCCGTTTCCATAAAACACTCTGCATCCTTAAGGTCTACTACAGGAGCATGCAACGACAGGAACCACCAATGGCAGTCTCCAAAGATTATAAGATATCTCTGCTGAAAATACCTAAATATCAGTAAGTCATGTAAAAAGCTTTTTGCAAATGTGTACATTCCTGTGGAGCTTTGCATGTTATGAACAGGACCTCCCCTTTAATGGGATTTTATATGATAGACCAGCACAAGATAGTGTATAATTCTGAAATGTAGGCAAAATGGTAAATCTTTAAAAAAAAACTGAAAAGTTTCAGCATGCATTTGTGTCCAGTCCTCTTTAAACACACACACCTCAATAAGATCCAGTGAAATCAGTAGTGAACATTCATTAGAGAACAAACAGCAGCATGAAGAAGGAGGGATCCAGCAGAGAGGTCAGGGATGTAGTTGTTGAAGTGAAACAATGTATTGTTGATCTGTAGTGTAAATGGTGGCAGTATCATACAAACCGAGGACCAGGGTTGGTGCCACTGCTGTAGGAGGCAGCAAAAGACTTCAGACTGAGACAAGAGTTAAACCTTCCTGCAGAAAAACTATCCTAAACATCTGAATATTAGAATAATAATGGGTTAGAATGGCCTAGTCAAAGCTCAGGTCTGAATCAAATGTAGAATCTGTGGTGTTCCGACACTTTCCTTGCAAATGAAATGAGCTGTGTCGTTTTCCATCCACTTAATGATAATGAGCAACTTCTAAATGAAAATATCACTATTTTAATGTCATTAAAATACACTGAAAGAAACAGCTTCATCAGGAGAAAGTGCAAAAACAACTAAAGAACATAAAAACCTTTGAACTGCATTAAAATCCTAGAAATTAAGACATAACAGTAAATTCATTAAAAGGTTTCTAAAGGATTATGCAAACTGATTAAAATGTGTTTTAGAAGGCTCCATTGAATAGTGGAAAATCAAGCTCCCCTGAAGTCTTCTGATGCTCATATAAACACTTCAGTGGATGTCATGTAATAAATACTTTGATGTACACGTAGTTGTTTTCTATTTTTATAGGTGCCCTGAATCAAAAAATGTCTCCTCTGAGAAGGCAGACCAATTTCCATCAGAACTCATAAAGGTCAGTTTTACTACTCCACCCTATTCGGATCCATGATGACAGTTGGTAGTGATTCCTACTGTTGCTTCTTTAAGTCCTTCCAGGAGAAACTTAATGCTGACTACGAACAGGCTTTACAGGCCATCAGGCACATGGTAATGCACTTTTTTTAATGTCGGTGTAACTTTAGCCTGAAGAGTTTTGTAAATGTTCTCTGGTTGTGACTTATGCCAGTCTTTCATTGTGTAGGTGTCGGCAGGAGAACAAAGGTTGAGCTTACAAGAAAAAGAGACAGAGAAAAAGGAGGAACCAGCAAGTGCAGCAAAGTCTAAAAAGAAAAAGCAGCCACCGAAAAAGCAAACAGGCACGATATTTTATAACCTACAGCAAAGCTGTATGACAATGTTTTCATCAGGCATCCTTTAGGAGGATTTTTACTTGAATATTTTTCTCCCCGTTGACCAGATGACAAGTTAGAGGAGACTCCAAAAACTACAGAAAACACTCATGACCAAGAAATTAGAGAGAAAATACGCAAAGAATACACAGCTGCTCTAACTCCTGAGGGTATGTACATTAACACAAAGTCTATAATACATCTACATGATCTGCACTACCAGTTTATAGTCCAGTAATTACGTTACCATGGGCTATTTAGTAGTTTTTCATGTTCATGTATCCATTTCCTCTTATTCACCAAGATAAGTTGTATTGTGTTTCCTTAGTCAATGTTTAACAGGGTTTATCCCTCCTGTTGTTTCTGTGCTTTATAGTAAATTCAGCCAAGGTTCGCATTGAGCTTGTGAAAAGCCACGGACTGAAGATGATTGACGTGCTGCTAAACAGACTGCAAGAGACCTTCAGCAACATGGAGAAGGGGCTTCAAGGACGCTACCTGTCAGAGATGAAGTGGTATGATGAACACCTGTTCCCATATGGTTTGCTGTGGTTATTTATCCGGCTCTATATTCCCCTTCTTTGTTACATCACAGCCACAGATGTCAGATTCTTTTGGGGTCTGTTGGGTTGGATATACCAACACAAAGCAGCAAAGGAGCAGCGATTAGAGAAGCAGCCAAGAGGTTCATGGTGACTGCATATCAACAGCTCGGGTGGCACATCTGTTAAGGAGGAATCAGCCTATAATTTATTATGATGGTTCTCCGTAGGGAAATTAGTTTGCAGCATTGTCATCAGGTGCTTACATTAAACAACAACAACATACATTCATACATTAGCAATGAGCTAAACACCACCAAAGGGTTTTACGGATTTTGTTAACATTTTTCTTTGGCTTAGAATTATCCAATTCCTTTATTTTAAAGAAGCAGCTCAACTAAAGACTTTTCCGATAAACTCTTTGCCTTTCTCAGTCTTTCCATGATTATTTTTGCCAGGCTGAACAAACAGCTTTCTGGCTATGGTAACTATACTTCTTAAAGCCTTCTATGAGCCCCTGTGGTATTACCAAACAAACATATGGTGCAACAGGTTGGTTTGAACAACAGCTCAGGTTGGACATATATGGAAGATATTCATGTTCTTTGTAAATCTGGCCAGAAGAAATACAATATTTATTTCCCAGGTGTTCACAAACCATTGAGAATATATAACAAACATTTGGAACAAAGTACTATGGTTTGATTTGGTCTCCATGCAAAACATATAGAAACTCACTCTGCACATGCAGAACTATGGCAGTGGAAGCATCATGCTGTGTCCCCACAAGAGATTGGACTTTAGATCAAGGTTCAATGGATGTGTGTCTGGTGTGTGTGTTAATGGTCTGATTAGTTTTATCTTCAAGAAGATGGCTAGAAAACCTTTGCATAAAACAGCAGTTGCATTGTTTTAACATGTAATGTTGTTTGATGGAGTGTCCTTGTTAGTTCTTGGCACAGTTAAATTAATGTTATGCAGGAACATGAAATGACAGAATTAAAGATATTAGATAAGTTTCAAGCTGTAAGAGACAGAAAATATGTATAATATTTATTTATTATCATAATTAATGAATTATTATTGGTATGCTGTTAAATACTGCAAATTGGTTTTAAACATTTTTTTTTCTTTTGGTTACATTTTCATTCCACACCACAATTATTTACTGCTTTGTGTTGGTCTGTCCCATTAAATCCCATTAAAATGCAATAAAGCTTGTGGCTGTGAACAATGCTTAGTGGTCATGTTATGCAAGGCTGTAGATGCATCGTTCACCAAAGAGACTCTAGACGCTTTCCTTTTTCTTTCGTCAGTATCGATCAGCTGTCAGAACTGGTTCGTCACCACATAGAGGCTGGCGCTAAGCTGCAGTATGAGCTGGTGTTGGTTAGTAAAGCCTTTTAGTGAACCTTTCAACATTCTCAGCTGATGCACTTTACATCACTAGATGAAACAGTTTTCATCTTCTTTATCGTAGGAAGACTGTGAATTCTGTCTGAATAGAGATTATAAATTGTATCCGGATCCATCTCCTCCCCCCCGCCCTGCTCCTGTGGAGAAACCAAATCGTTTCAGTGTGACAGTGACTCAGTTGGAGTCCCTCCACTATCATCTGTCCCACGTTGCTCCATCAGGTTTTATGTCCACCAAAGACAATTTGAGCTGTTTCTGAATCTATTATTCTACTCATTAATTATCCTTCTTTCTGTCTTTTAGGCCTCATGTCCAGCTTTGATTTCTTTGCTTTCCTTGAAGATCTGGTTTGTAACAGCTTACGCAGAAACAGGGTGCCTGAAGCCTGGACAGATATGAATAGAACACAGGTATTCAGCAAGTTCACACTAATGAGTCGTCCTCTACTGTACTTGGTGTTCATTTAACAGCCCCTACTAACACGGGACTGTTAAATGAACACCAAGCATTTCTTTTTTTTTGAATGAGCAATAAATTGAAATGAATTTCATGTCCTATCTCCTGACCTCAGCTCTCAGAGGTGGTGGCTTTGCTAACGGATGAATATGAGCTGATAGACTGGCGCCGCTTTCTGCTCAGTGCTGCTCTCCCCTGGCCACTTCCCTCTCTTACACAGCTGCTGGATGTGTTGCAAAAATTCAAGGAAACAGATGCTGATAATACAGGATATATAAACGAGGGACAGTATCTACAGGTTAGGATCTCTACTGTGGTTCGTTTAAATCATCACAAAGTTCTCTGTTTAGTATATTGGGTAGAAAATGAGTGAGTGATTTAGAAATAAAAACGGCAATAAATCTTTTGTTTCCTTTGCCAACAGACAGAGTTGTGGTTTTTCAGTGACAGTGACCAGAATATTCCTGAGGACCCCTCCAAGCCTTTACCCTACAACCGTCTAGCCAACCTGCGCAAGGTAACAGGCTGTTGTTCAACTTCATTATTTACATTGTAAAGGGAAATCTGAGTTATACACAACATAAAAACCTTTAAAAGTCACATTTTGTTACATTTTAACTTATTCCAGACAAAAGTTAAATGTTTATATTGGGGTTTTATGGCACAGATCAACACATCATGTTAAACAGCAACGAAAATAATACATTTTAATTTAGAATTTTAAAGTGTGCCATGAAAACATCAGGACAGCTCACTTCTTCTAAATACATGAGAGTAATGCCTCTTTCTTTTAGATAACAAGACTCTTTCACAATTTGTTGTTATTAGTCCCCACTTAGAAAACTTTGTGCAATTATAGTTTTTCTTTGTTATACGAACCTGAAAAAGATTGAAATGACAGATTTTTGTCTCTCTCATAGTTCTTTTTCCAGCTGTTTGCAGACCATTCCTCCTCTCCTCCACAGCTGGATTATGTGTCCATGCTTCAGTACTTTGCAGCCGACCCTAACCCCAGAAAGGGGTTTATCAGAGCACTTGGTGTTGTGCTGGGACAACATCTGCAGCAGCCTTCAAGAAGCTCTCTCATAAAGGTCAGTAAAGAAAGAGAAAAATGAATAAAATCCAATCCAGGTGCTCTCTTCTGCATGCTGTCTTCTCTCCAAAAGGATTTTCAACAAGCCCCACTTAACTTTATGCACAAGCCATTGCAATTTCAATAAAATTTCATGCTATGTTTATGATTTTTAGCCTCTGCCTAGCATAGATGAAACCACAGAGCTCCCATCCTTCACGTTTACTGAGGAATACAAAGAAGAGGAAGCTCTGCTGTCATCTAGCAGCTTTTTTAAGGACCAAGAAGTTCCCATTTCTGCCTTCCTCAATGTCATCTGCCACAAAGTCACCAAGATGGAAGGCAGCATCCCCCTTCCTCCAGGATGCTTGAGTCAGGAAGAACATAAAAAGGTATTTCATTTTGGAATTTCAAAAACTACATTTAGAGAAGTCTGGTAAAAATGTGTTTCACAATAACAGGAATTTCTTTTAATTACAGTTTATTTAAAGATGCGTAAAATCGTATTCAATGGGAACTAGGCAGAGAGCAGTGGGAGACCTTATTTAGGATCTCTAGTTAGACTGTTTAGAACCCAAGCAGGTAAAACATGCAGAAATTACATTTCTATAAATAATGTAGAAAGACCAGAGAAAAAAAAGGCTGGGATGGCATCACTGACTGTTAACACTATAGTTAGACTCTCCTCTAACTGTAATTTAGAGGAAAAAAGGGAGACTGGTAGGACTGAAGGATAAATACAGCAGAGCCCAAACTGTCCTGAGTTACTTCTAGTACCCTTCCATGTCCTGCAGACTGTCCATCTTATAGGCTGAACATGAAGCTGAATAGGCTCATTTTTTTCTGTTTATTGTTTTTTATTGTGATCCCATTGAGATAATAGTGACTGATTGATTCAGTGACGATGACAAATCTTGTTGGCTTGCTCTCCGTCCAGAAATATTCCTGTTTATGATCTTTATTATTGAAGCTTTCTGTCCTGCTGATCCTTTGTGTCTCTGCCTCCGATTAGAATCTTGAGAACGTGTTCAGTGAGCTGGGATATCGACCTGATGAACCAGTTCCCTTCTCCATTATTTCTCAGCATCCTTACACCGACATGCTGATGGAGACTTCAACACGCTTCCAGCTTGTTGTAAGATCCAGCAAATGTTTCCGTTCTTTGATTTATTTTTTTTATTCCAAACCATCTTAGCCTGCATTCCCATGGTACATGCCTCAACCTTTATCCCACCTCCTTTAAAAAACTTGTTTTTAACCACATTTTATCTGTATGGAAACCAATATGTTACTCATGGTGGTTTTTCTCATTGTCCTCTAGAACCTTCTGAATGCTGCTCGCTCTTCAGAGTGAAACGGACCCCTGACAGTTTTTTCTTTAATCTTTACTTCATTGCTAACCTCCGCTGTCCTACAGTTTTTCTGAGTGACTTACTTGTCTAATGGCCTGACTTGCACAAACATTATTTTTCGCTACTAATGATATAATAAAAATGACAGTTACAGTTAATACTATAAAGAAATAAAGGCTATGAAATCCATTTAAACAGTTTTTTGTGCAATTTGTCACACTTGGTGTTTTTTAATAGGAAACATGCCTGACTTCTCTATTTACTCATTAAGAAGTAGAAGAGCTAAACCATTTGTGTTATTTAAAAACATGTTTGTGGACTTCCTGATAGTAAAGAATTACAATAGTCCAGCCTTGAAGTAACAAATACTTCGCCTAGTTTCTCAGCATCTCCCCTTGACAGGATATTTCTAATTTTTGCAATATTCCAAAGATAAAAGAAGTAAATTCTAGAAACCTCTTTAATATGAGAATTAAATGACATATCAAAAATAATACCATGATTTTTAACTTTGTTATCTGAGATTAATTTAATTCCATCCAAGTAAAGTGACTGAATAATCAGTTTATTTTTCAGAGACTCGGGTCCAAAGAAATACCTTCTGTTTTGTCAGCATTCAGAGGCAGAAAGGTAAGGGTCATCCAGGTTTTTATGTCTTCAAGGCATGCCTCTAGTCTAATGGGTTAGTTTCCTCAGGATTTATAGACCGCTAGAGCCGAGTATCATCGGCATGAATCCCATGCCGTCCGATGATGTCCAATTGGAAGCATACATATAGTAGAGAATTGGTCCAAGCACTGATCCCAGTGGTACTCCACGGGTAACCCCGGAGCATTAGGAAGATTTATCATTGATATGAACACAATATATTAGTTTTTCTGTAGTTTTTGATTACATTGGAAGTATATTTCTCTGTTTATGTATGTTTAAGATGAAGCTAAATAATGTGAAAGCAAATGTTCACTGCTGTGTTTTGACACAAATATCCATCCTGGTGTTTGGGGGTTATTCCCTTTTAGAGTTGCCATGTTTTTAAAGTGCCTAAAATTGCGTTTAATGTTTTGTTCTGGTTTATCAAATTTATGTGGCTTCTTGTTATTAGCTTTTAGGTACCAAACACCATTGGATCTCTGGATAGCCCTCTCCTTCCACCTAACCTTCTCATAGCGATGTATATCTTCTTTTTGTTTCTCTTTTCATGAGGACATTATTTGCATGTCTGCAGCAAAAAAAAGCAATTTATTAGTAGTATAAATAGAAATATTCGATATGTTGTAGTATCTGTGTTTATTTATTTTTTCTACTTTACATATTCTATCAAATAGGAGGAAGCCTCTTGTTGTATCAGATGTTTAATGTCCATACCTGTCATCACCACACCAGTCCTCCATCAGGAAGATCAGCCTCACCAGTCATAAGGTCAGCCTGTTCTTGCAGGTTTTAATGACATACAAAAAAAATATAAAATGATTTAGTTATTAGTTATGTGATCAATAAATCACCCCTCCACCCCCACTCCTCCATGCAGACCTTGTCACTGCTTCTGTGGAGTTAGGAGAGAAGCACATGGTTGTTGGCATAAAGGAGTATCAGAATGAAGAGACTGGTTTTTATTGAACAAACTAAAGGGATTTAGACTTCTGGACCTTTTTAAGTTGAGTCAGAGATGTTTTCTCCTCATTTCTCTTTCTTTCTGGGAGAACTGCAATAGATTTCTACATTTCTTTGTGCTTCTGTCCTTCCACTGCGACAATCTGGTGAAGGACACGCAGATAATAGATTTCCTCCTGAATGGAACGTTATGACGTTTGCATCCTTGTCTAGTCTTTGACTCCTTTCCTTCATCCTGCAGTGCAGCTCGGTTATTCTCTTGTTTGTATAACTTCAGCATTGGTTATATGAGGTGAGTTTTTAAAAGTTAATGTGAAGTTAAAGGGTTAGAGTTAGGGGTATTTGGATAGGCTCTGTTAAAATCAACATTTTTTAAGTCAGTTGGGATTAGCAAAGGTATAACTATATGCTTCTGGACAGAAAACGATTGAATTGCTCTTTTTATTCGGATGGTTGCCTACACTTTATAAGTATTTTCATGCAAATACATTTGAAACCTTTCGACCTGGTTCTGACA
>JAUZNJ010038993.1:26571-43021 GCA_034780135.1 Jordanella pulchra | reverse complement strand
AACTTATATTAAAAGCGTGTTCATCACTGGGACTGGGAACCAGTCTCCTTCCTGAAGGGTGTGACAGTCACATCTCGATACGTTTCCTCCTTAAATTCCCTTAAAGTTGCTTTAAATCAAGCTGTAAACCCTATTTGTTTAAAGTTGCTTTTGACTGTTAAAAGAAACATCAAAACATCAGATGACCTCTGCCTCTATCATGCCACTGCTATGTACTGGTCTCTGTGATATCTGTTCTGTTTACATTTAGCACTTTGAATAAAATACATTCGTTTGACATTCCCAGGTTCCTTAAAGGCGCAGTAAGCTTGGTGTATTTCTACTGTATGCGTTAGCATATGATTTACAAAGAACATAAGAAAGCTATTAATAAGAAGGTGCATCTGATATTTGGTCTTTATTTACTCCAGGTGTCAAGTACACACAGGACAATCTGTGCTCTTTGAATGGTCCTCTGACCTGTTTTGTTTTTTTTAGTCCAACCACATGAATCACTGGGGGGGCATAAAAGAAAATTAATTTTAAAAATCCTTTATGTCTCCTTTTAAACAGTGTCAGAAACTTTAGGGATAATTTGCTGCTTATACGATTGTTTACCTTTTAAAACACATATAGTTGTACGATTTATATAGAAATCTCTTCTCAGATTATCAGTTAGACCTCTACATTTCATTCAGTCATAAGCTTACATCTCAGTGGTAAATTACAGCAGATCTTTCTACAACGATTTTAATTGTATTATTATATTTTTCGGGGTTTTTTTGTTGTTTTGTTTTGTTTTTTTTTTTACAAATGACAATTGTAACTGGATTCTAACTGGATTTGTGAAATGGAAATTAACTAAAATTGTTCAGAGGAAAAGTAAAAAAGCCTAAAAGTTGTAATTTTTTTGAAATAAAAAAACCTGCTCTCTGCATTGGTACTCAGTCCCCTTCAGAGTAACAGCTCTAAATAAGATCAGAGTCCTTTAGTTAATAAAGAACAAACACTGTTTGCAGTTTGACCTCCATAGGAATCAACCGTTTGCTACGCAACATTATTAGGAATCACTTTCCTTTCACTCTTATGCTCCCCTTTGTGTTGATCTGTCAATAATAATCTCAATAAAATACATCAACAAATATGCTTTGCACAGACCAAATGTGAAAAAGGGCTGTGAATGCTTCTTTAAGGCAGTTTACATTAAAAATTATTTATAGTCTGTATGATTTCTATTTAAATCTAAACTTTCCTGAATTTCATTTGACATAAACCTTGATTTACTGAAACTTGTTTTTGGATCTTGCCCCTCAGTGTGTCTCTATCAGTAGAACCAGAATCACCAAATCCTGTAGCAGGTCTTGAGCAATCAATGGTTTCGTTTTTGGATTTCTAGAATTACGGTTCTTGGCTGTTTTTGCTCAAATGCTCATATTTTTTTGCATTAGGTAAATCAATACCATCATCACCCAATGCAGCTAATAAATCCCAATCCCAGACGGCTTGTATCTGGCATGAGATTCACACCATGTTTAAAGAACCTCTGTCTGGTCCTATGAGGATTTCTGCTCTATGTTGGAATAATTTTAAGGTAGCAGAAGTAATTGAAAATAGGATATACCGTTTCATTTGTCTAGATTTTTTTTTTTTTGCCAGCTAAAAGAAAAAATAAAAATATTGAGGACTTTACCACAAAAAGATCAGTTTTGAATTCATATTTCCAACGCTGCAAAAAATCAATTAAAAATGAATACAGAATTCTCAAAATAAGTGTACGTACCTTTGAGTATGGAATACGTATTTTTTTCCCGTATGAGGAAAATTAGATATTATGAACTAGAAATAAGAGACTTGCTTTTTCTTATTCTAAATGTAAACTGTCTTATTCCACTGGTAGTGTCTCATTTTACTGCTTAAGAAAAACTGCACTTATTTTAAAAAAAACCCTGTTCATGAGCAATTTTTAAAAAAAATTAATTACATTCATTTTATTCTAATGGGGAAAGAAAATGCTTGATTCACTTATAATTTATCCTGAAAAATCAACCCCTTGTGAAACACGATACGCAACTCGTAACATGTAAAATAGTTTATTTTTGTAAATGTTTCTAAATTCAATTCCACAAAATCCAAACCTCATACTCTGTACACTTCAAAAGGCATTTTCAAAAATAAACAACAAAAAAAAGGAAGGAAAAAACAAAAAAGAAAATGAAGAAAATCTCGACTACTTTACACGACCAAGAAAATGTAGCACAAACACACTGGCAGGATGTCATATCATACAAGAGAAGAAAAATATCCAAGAAACAATTTTGTTACAACCATTCATTGAGAAAATATATACAATTGAGTTTTCAGAAAGTTAAAAAAATACATGCCATATACATTACAAGTTCTAAGACTGTCTGCAAAATTTTACAGTCGACTTGAAATTGTGCACGCAAAAACTCGTCTGTTTCTAAGCCTGTGACTTGTGAAGTGTCAGTATAAGAAATATTTCTGATTAAGCAGAACGCTGTTTCTGTCCCAGGAAAAGGTAGAACAACCTTCTGTTCCACATACAATTCTCTCTGTCACACACTGGTTCGTCTACGTTACAAGATTAGATGTTTGCACCTTTCCCCCCCAAAAAAAGTAAAGTGAAAACACTTTGCTGCTCTTGTTTATGATAAAAAGTTAAAAAGCTGCTTTTTTTTTTTCCGTTTTCTAGGGGTGGGTGGGGTGGGGGGTTAACTCCTAATTCACAGTTCTTTTGAATCAGACCTGATTAACAGCAGACAGATCACAATGATCTTACTCTCTGAAGAGTCCTTTTTTTTTTTTTTTTTTAAATCTTTGATTCTGTAACTGATAACTCGTTTGTCAACAAAAATATTTCTTTCGAGTGGTCAAAGCATGTGTAAGTCACAAAAAAAAAAAAAAACACTACGCTACAATACCTTACTTTTAATACAACAAAAATACTTTGTGAATTATTGTGGTTATTTTACAAATTCTGTACAGAATAATCATAATATATACTCTCAAACTGAAATAACGTCCATCTTAAATAAATTTCAATGACAAATAAAAACAAAAAACAGTTTTAAAAACACCCAAACATCAAGAAGGTTAAGGTAGTATTTGGTCGGTTATTCCTATAGTTTTCTTTATATACATTTGTACAAAAGTAACAGCATGTCTTCTTCAATCTTCAGAAACAACAGCCTTCTTTACCTCAATCTCGTCATTTTGGGAGAATAAAATTCACTCACTCAGTAATAAATACAAAAACCTCTCAAAATCCACACAAATCACATGACGGAGACCTATGATACAACTGACTCATGGAATCAAGTATTTAAACGTTTTTCTGTGTGTATGTTTTTTGTTTCTTTTCTTTTTTTTTGTTTCTTTTTTTTTATTTCTTTTTTTTTTTTTGCTTTTAGTGCAAGTTAATATTCCCTTCACGGTATTCATTGCTGTACATTCCTCATTCAGTGATGTCTACATTTAGTCTAACGGCATACATTATTATATAACAAAAGGGCCTGCCCTTAGTTAGCAGTAAGGCCGCACCCTGCACAGTGCTTTCTCATTCGCTGGTGGATTCTGCACCCCCCCCCCCATGTACACCACAGATAAACAAGCAGATACATACAGACGGATGGGAGGCCCTGCGTTCCACTAAAGCCTCTTTTATATATGGCACGAGTCACATCCTGCTACCGTGTTGGATTTCTCTTTCTCCAGACATTTTGTTTTTCCACCCCTATGATCCTGGTGAACCAACCATAAACCTTTCTCTTTTGTTAAAACGTCTTCAGTATGGAGGGGTTGGGGGTGTTTTATCCCCCACCCTCACTTGCCCAAGTGAGGAATGGTTTAGATGTTCAGTTTATCCACTTCCTGCACTCAGGAGCTCGGCAATGGCAAGCAATCTTGTGCTGGCCTTCAATGGCGTCGAACTGATAGTCAAAACACAGCTGGAAAACAAAAGTGGAACATATAGTTGCTCTGTTTGAACACTGATAATTATGAAAGAGTTTCTTCTTTTGTTTTTTTGGAGTCTGTCAAATAAACCCACCTCCTCTCCTTTTTCGACTCTTCGAATGCAGCTGATGATGATTTTGTAGCCCCTCTCAAAGGTTACCACCTCCGCCACGCAGTTGGGGGCACAGGAATGATTGATGTATCTGAGGAACAAAACAATAAATAGAAAACAGAACATAGTGAAGTTTGTTCTAGTTTATTCTAACCTTTTTCTATAGAGCAGATCTGAAACCCGTTTTCAGTGTTCAGCTGCGGGAGCCTCGGTTTATGATGTAAGGAAGAAGTCTGCAGTGCTGCACTCTCAGCACATATACCCACACAGATGTAGTTACCTCATGACGTGGGATGTTACGCTCATGAGGTGTGAAGCAGAGACGTGTATAAAATGAGCAGGACCTGAAAGCCTGGAGATCTACAACAATTTTACCACCAGTTTAATAAACTTTTGGATAAGAAAGTTCCCAGAACGTCCTGCTGAACCCAACCTTCCTCACATCTGGAGCAGAACAGATGCTCACATCGAAACCTTTCTCAGCTGTTGCACTGAAACAGAGTTCAGATCCATTAGCAGGAGGATGAAGGTTATAACATTTATAGTTTGGGACCTGAAACAAGCCAGGTTACAATAATAAACCAGTAAACCTTCCTGTGTCCTGGAAAAGCTTCCTGTTGTTTGAGCGTACAGATGCTATAGATGATCCATGTTTAACATTAGAAACACCTGCTTTAATGGGCTCTTTTTTAAATCTAATTCAGACACAAAAACAAATTCAACTGACAAATCAAAAAGAAACAGAACAAAAGCACAGGTATGATAATAACTACAGAGAAACGTTGCTATAATGTGATCAATTCCAGACCTTGCCAGCCCTCCACTTTGAGTGGCATCCACGACGTGTTCGCTGTCGATGCGGAACATGAACACTGCTCGGTTCTGTAAGGGAAAATAAAGGAAGACCTTAGTTTGCATTGAGAATCAAAACAAAAGCTGCTTTATTATGACTTTTCTTTTTTCTTACCTGAGCTCTGTAAACCTTCGTCTTCCTGATGGCAACCTCATTTCGGAGGACCGTTCCATTGTATTCAATTACCATGGTTTGTTTTTCGATGTCTCTAGCAGCAAACAGCCCAAGGCCCTGTGCAGAAACCATCTTAGCATCATTTAATGGATTCAAATGAGAATCCACAACAATAAAACTGGGATTATGAAACTTCTGTATGCATTTATTCAGACTTTATGATGTTACAAAAAACAACTTGTTAAATCCACACTTTCTTATAAGCTAGTAGTAAATAATCTAAGAGCTTCATTGTAATCTCCTAATCAAACAAAAAAACCTGATTAACTGTAAAATCCAAGGTTGACAAAGTATTAAATAAATTAAAACATATTTTAGGTGAGAGACTTCTTTCTGAACAACCTGGATTTGAAGGCTTGGAAAAATGTTTTAAGACTCAAATTTAATACAAAGGATTTTTATTTAAAAGAATTCACCAAAATTAATTTTGATATGTTTTCATTTTTCTTTACATTTTAAACAGTGTCTATTTTCATAAATAAAACCAACACAATACTGAGGATGGCTTCAGATCCACCAGTTGGTTAAAGTGGTTGGTAATGTTTGACTTACAGTTAAAGAAACATTTTACTAAAAAATATCTTTACAATAGTCTTTTTATTTGATCTTTTACGACTAAAACATCGTTCGGTGAGAAAACTGACAATTCAGCTCTGATGCATCTATAAACCTGTAACCTATTTTCTTGAATGTAAAGTTAAAAAAAAGAAAAAAAGAAAAGAAATACTGTTGAAATACAAGCTGCGAGCTTCAAGAACGAGCAGAAGAGTGCTGCAGTTCTGTGTTGTGCCCACAGGTGGCAGTATCATTGGAAAACTAAATCAGGATAGTGTGATTAGTCAAATGTGGAGTACATTATCTTTCACATCGCATTGATTTTTTTTTTTTTATTATTTTTTAAAAGTTAAACTATCGAGGAGTTTTACATCGACATCACAACTGAACCAATGCTCCTTTTCTAACAGCTCCACTCGGTGTGGCTCTAATTTACTCCAAACATTACTGCTTTTCACTTCCTGTTCTAGAGTAGACATGATTGGAAGAAGAGCAGAAAAAAAAACAGGAGTAGAAACATGAAAACTGGGGTTGAGTAGAGCCAAACCAAGTGTAGTCCCTGGAAAATGGGCCAGATATTAAAAAGCCACCAACAAGTCCAACCTACAACTGTTCTTTTAAGATCAATATGCTACATGAGCTTTGTGAGAGCTCGGTTTACAATTGCATTCTGGGATCTATCTGCTTGTCTACGACCATGGATGAGAACTACTTTTTAAGTGCATTGTGGAACATTTTGAATCCACTATTTTTTCTTCCGACAGTCATAACTGGCCTATATAGTGCTCTCTATATGGATTAGTGCAGATGTTTTGAACACAGACAGAGACTGAAAATCAGGTAACATCGCTGCAAGACGTCCTGTGTTGCTTATAAGTTTTATTTTGAAACAACAAAAAAAGGCAGAGCATTCTAACATATTCTATTATCTTTGTTCCTTTTTTTGTAGATCTTTAGGAATCCAGCAAAAGCAGCAGCTGACGTGAAGTAAGGTTTACCCACCTGGATGCGGGAGCGAGCCAGATAGACATTACTCCTCCACTCGCTCTTCATCCAGCGGTACTGGGAGGACCTGGGATGCACAACTGGAGTCTTGCTATGAGGGACACCACCTTCTCCTTGGGCAACATTTTGATTTGACCTGGCACTGCTGTTGGACACAACCTGTGGTTGAGGCCTACATTTTGAAGCAAAATGACAAAAAAGGGACAAATCAGATGTAAATTTCTAATTGTACCTTGTTGAGAGCATCCTGTAGAAGTTTCCCACTATTACCATTCTGTTCATCAATATTTCTTTCATGCTTATTAGACATTCAAAGCTTTTTTTTTTTTTTTTTCAAAAAATGGCTTTTAAGCTTATGCTAGAAGATACAACACCATGACCACATCAGCTAATAGGAATAAGAAACATAGAAATCATCCAAATATTTTGCTGCATTTAATCACAATTATGATAAATATGTATGGCGATAAGTACTTTCCTTCCTCTTTCTATAACCAGAGGCTAATAAACACAAATACGACTCTAAAAGTTAAAAAAAAACATCCATTGAACAGCTTTGTTTCCATTGTTTGCACTGAAGCAGACACAATAATTAAAGGTGATTTTAAAAAATTGTGACATCACCCAATTTTGCACCTTTGGCCTCATGTTAAATGCACTATTCTGATCAGTAGTGCATTAAAAGAGACACATTCTTACAGAGTTAACTTTATGTTCAACAAAGCCTATAATTCCTCCAGTCTTAGACATCAGATCTGAAAGCTAACTCCACTTAGCTACCTTATGACCAGCGTTGTGTGGGAGGAGCTTGTTCTCGGCTCTGCACGTGCACACCCAGCTGGATTGAACATGAGAGGTAATTCCACCAGAGGGTTGCGACCATAACGGAACGAGTACCTGCTGCAAGCCTCCACCCCTGGGAGCTGCAGCAAAAAATGAAAAATGAAGTTTAGACACTCGCCAACAAATGGATCTTTTACCACAACAGGAATCAAACTTGAGCAACAAACCGATTCTGTGATTCTGGTGACTGCTGGGACTGTGAGTCCAAAGAGATCTTCTCCTTTCAGATAAACGGGGAACAGCCTCAGAGTTCCTGTTTCTGCTCTTTTCTCAGCGACTGGACCAAGCACTTTATCCCAAACTCCTAATTCAAAAATGCAAATAAACACAAGATGCTAAGCAAAGAAACAAACTCTAAAAAAAGGCAACTGGAATCATCCTCCCTTTACCTTTAGGAGAGGTGTCAGTCAGGATCAAGTCTTGGTAGCCTTGCTCAACGACTCTGATCATAAACTCTGGAAGCCCATCATTGTCTTCAACTGAACAGACATAGCGGCAGCGGCGGTTGCCATGGCGCATGCTCCAGTAGATACGACAGGCCTCGTAGCCCACGGGAAAGATGGTGCTCGGTGAGTGGAAGGCAGACATCTGTAACGGCGTGAGCTGACCGATGGCGTGCAGCACCAGGCTTCCTACTCTAAACGTGTAGCCCAACTCGGGCTGCTGAACGGCCGTGGCAATCTGCCGCACTTCGTCTCTTTGGACGTAGACGCGTCGGAACACAGCGAAGCAGCGCAGCTCGTGCTCCAAAGCCTGCCCTGCCGTTCCCCGGGGCCTGTGGGCGTGACACAGCATGGTCTTGTCTTTGAAGAACGTGCACTGGGCCTGCAGAGCGCAGGTGAAATGGTAGACGTTGGTACAGCGCAGGCGGTGGCAGCCGCTGGTGGCGCCAGTTTGCTGGCAGTAGGCGCAGCGGATGGTCTGACCACGACGCAGCGCCAGCTCCACGTTGATGAGGGCGCCAGCTTGCGTCTCGTACACTTCAGTTGACCACAGTGCACAGTTTAGGTGCACCCACACATCAAGGTCTAGATTTAGCAGCCTAGCGGGCCCATCGGTGATGCCATCGCCAAACTGGTGACAGAAACAGCACCGCCTCTTGTCTTTGAGCGAACACGGAGGGCGCAGGGATGCTCCGAGTTTCTTCAGAAGCTCATCGATCTTATCTTCCTCTGGCAGCTGCGAATTCATTCTCGGCGGCATGACCACCTGAACCGTCCACTTTCTCCAGCGGAGTCCCTTCTGTCTCTTCCCCTGGTGCCAGCCGTCGTGGGACCTCGGCCGGGCTTTGAGCTTCACCGTCACTTTGAGCGCATCGGATTTGGACTCAGCTTTGGGTGTTTCTCCGGCTGCAGGGAAGGGAATGGGAGGTGTGGACGGCGGAGACTGTTTGGGCTGAAGCTGGGCAAGGCAGTGAACATCCAGAGAGGACATGTTGTTACTGTACTGATGCTGAGCTTTGCAGAAACCCTCGCTTTGCTCAGAGGTGGGGAGAAGCGACATGGACTCCTGAAAATATCAGACCAAATATGGTGAACATTTTCCCTATCAGGACCGTGTTGGGTTTAAAATGTGTGGGTTAGATCTGTACAAACCTTTGTTTCTGTGGTTGATCTGGACTGAGGTGATGATGAGGAGCAGTAGAGAAGAAAACAGCCCTGACTACAGAAGACCAGGTTTTCATCTGATCTCAGGCGGCTCTCGTATTCCTAATGTTAAGAAACAATAAGTTTTTAGAGTTTAAATTAAAACATATGGCACCTAAAAAACAAGGATAACTGATAAACCCCTGAAAACGTAACAAAATGTAGACCTGAAAGGACACGCCTAACCCTGTCAAAGCACCTGAGACTGAATTTACTGCAGCAGGGAGGATTTATGATATAAGGTATGTTCAGTATTACTGCAGTGATGCTGGCCTTCAGTATGAAAGCAGCTAATAATTTATATTCAATGGTCAATAAACCTGCCCTTGAACCATCTCCATTCAACCCTAGAAAAACATTAAATCAATAAGAAGCAGCCTCTTATTAAGCGTTTTTTTTTCTGAGCTGAGATCTCAATTAAGTGTCTGGTTTCCAGCAGCATGAATTATCAACCCACAGAGCATTGCTGAGTTTCAAAATAAAGTGATTATGTGCTCAACTTATCAGAAGGAAAAGGACAAAATCCTATGAATGTGTTTTGCAACATCACTTTTAAACAAAGCAGCATCGGACGTTAGTGAAACGCCACAAAACAGAACAAGCTTGACGGTTTGATTTTAACAAACCAGACACTCTTTTTTTTTTTAAATGTAAGACGAGAGAAAACATTTTCTGCTCTGGTTGTTTGGTACCTTCATGTGAGCAGGGAGATCTTTGATGGCTTTCTGGACTCCATTTCCCAGAACCACCACTTTACAGTGGCAGCACCAGTGGGGTTTACATCCAGGGCTGGCTAGGATCTTATGGTCGGGTCCTCGAGCTACAGCAGCACCTGAGGCAACAAATGTCCATTTTTAAAATGTGCTTCAACATCATTTATAATACTCATGTCATGACTCAGGTCATTCTTTTAAAACAGTGCATTTTAAAGGCTCTGATTTTAAAGATGCAGTGACATCACAACAGTATCGGGTATTTTTACAAGCTAGATGATCAAGATTGAATTTGATGTGAATAATGCTTATTCACCGGGAGGGTAAACTTTTATAGATATTTTTCAGAAGTCATCAGAGAAACCACACACACATCTAGAGCCATAATAAAGCTTCTGGCTCCATCTTCGAACACTTCATCTATTTAAGCTCATCCATGAGCCTAACGATAACCTGCTATAACCAGCGCAATAAAAGTAACGTGTTAATGCTTTGTGTAATTGTTATGTTCAAAACCCGATTTAAACCCATTTCTTAACCATCGTATCCAAATTGTTATTATCAGATGAAAATAAACTGGTAAGTCTATAAATAGTGACAAAAAATGCACCAAAGTTTAGCTGTTTTAGTCATACTGACAACTTAAAGTGTTTTGTGTCTGTTTTTTAATACCAGAGACATATTTACAGAGCTGCACTGCTTCAATCCAATGTTAAACTGGATGCTGGAAGAACAGAGTCATGGACAGAGAGGCTGTGAACCAATAAAAGCAATGCTCACCCTGCTATACATATCAACATCTTCAGACTAGACTGACATTTGTGACAAGCTCAAAACCTTCTTCACTAAATACTGACCTATTCTGTCTCAGTCAGGGGAAGAAAAAACAACTACCAGCGACGTGCTGTTTGTATAATTTTGTAGTCTTTGAAACATGTCAAACATTCCTGCCGGTTTTGCCTGAAACAATCCGAGGATATAAGGTTTTCTCTCTAGAACGTTCTTAAGTTTCATTACAACATTGCTCCATTACTGGTCGCCAGCTAGTTGTTATGTTAGCAGAAGAGCACTGCTGAATCATGGGTAATTCTGCCGCCGAGTGTCACGTATGGTAAAGTCCCGCCTCCTGCGCTTTGATTGGTCCAGCCAGATTTTGCCGGAGTTAGCAGTGGTTCAGCAGATTGAATGACGTTCTGTGTAAATCAGTCTGGTTGACCAGGCTACAGACGCACAGCAGAACTTCAGCTGAAAGGAGGACATCAAGATTTCCCACTTGAAACTTTTGAATGTCTGTTGGATATGCTTAACAATCACGCCTGCTACAAAAACAAAGAACACCTGAAATGAGTTATAAAATGTAATAAGAAGAGCAACCAGTTACTCTGCTAGATTTATGTCAGGATCTTCTAATTACCAGTAAACAGTAACACGGTGAGGTTTCTCTCTAAGCACTTGAATCAGTTCTAAACTGATTTGGATGTAGTTTGTGAGTTTAAGATGATCACAATCAGTTTAAACCTCTTTAAGCGGTTATTATTGTTAAATTCGTTTTAAATGGGCTGAAATGCTTTAAAACGAGGACGTTGAAATGACAGGTGTGTGTCTCAAACTATAAATTTTAAACTTGTTTTCAAACTTGTTCAACTACTCAGGTATATTAAGTCCCGTCTAGAAATAAGCTGCATTGAATCTTAGAGTTTTAAAGATGTGTAAGCAGCAGCTGCATTGTCTCATCATATGCAGCTAAATCAGACGTGACATTTTAATCACCGCAGTCTCAGTGAATCTGTTTAATCTGGTTAGCTCCCTTACCTGGGCTGTTGGGGTGGAAATGGAAAGGATGTGGCTGCTGCTGCATCATTCCCTGCTGTCCGACGGGCCGCATCATGTGTCCAGGCCGACCGTGGAGCACCGTGTGGTCTCCCTGTCCGTGGAAGAACATGGGAGGCCGCTGCTCCATGCCATGGGGGCCAATCCTTGGACCCATAGACATAGAAGGCCTGTCTGGGGTGCTGCTGACCTCATAGCTGCTGGGGATCTTCACACAAAGGAGCTCTGAAATGGCAGCTACAACCCCTGTGATGTTCTACGAGAGAGACGCACACATGCAATCTAAAGTGAGTATTTTTATTCTTGGTCAGAAGCATAACACGATGTTTTGAGGACAATATTTATTACAAACTGTCACATCAACACCGAGATTCCCCATTGATCTCTATAGTCTCTAAAGCCCAATTATGAGCGTTAGCAGATTGTGACAATGGCAGATCTAATGTGACGATGCAAAAGACATGGAAAAGCGTATTTATGGGAGCAGCAGTCCAGTTAGTTTACCTCAGCTGCAGCTGGTCTCAGTGTGATAGCAACAGAAACCAGCCCTTGTTTGGAGTCATTCGACATGGGGCCAAAGGGGGAGCCGAAGAACATCGAAGAAGGTTCAGTCTTGATGTCCTGCAGTTTGATCTCTGACCCTGAGGGGTTTAAGAAAACAGCGACAGAACAAAAAATAAATGAATGAAACTTAGAAAAGCCACCACATGAAATCGTCTGTGATAAAACTCCCCCTGATATCCTAATGAATTCAGATTGATTGAATTATGGAGGTGGGTGTTTGTTTACCTTTCCCATCAGGAGCAGGGAGCATAGGGAGTACGGGAGACAAGCATGGAGACGGTGGCTCTTCCTTCACCAGAGACAGGTCGGGGTAACGGCTGATCTCCATGCCAGCCACGCTCTCAGGAGAAGAGGAGGGAACAAAGCTGTCGGGTGAATCCCTGTCCTTGCAAGGCTCCTGTCCTCTGTTACTGTTATATAAAATAAAGTACCACAGTCAAAAACCACATAGCTGGAATAAATAATCCATATATAAATGACTTATTAATCCATTACCTGAGCTCCTCCTGGTTGTTATGAGGGGGGGTTGGAAGAGAAGCTGGAACATCCACAGTTTTGGGTCCCTGAGCGATGGCGCGGGCCAACAGATCCTCCTCTGCTCTAAACGGGACATGCAGCGGCTTCGGCACCAGGCCTTTAGAAACTAATTAATGGAGAAAAAAACAAACTTCTGTTAGAGTTAGGATTATTTGTGAAAGAAATAAATTAATTCAATAACTTCTAACTGAACTCTGCTGTATTTCAAAACAAATGTCTGTATATTGTACAAACATTTTAATGTTAAAACACAAAGTAATACATAACTAGGAAGTGGAAGAACCATAATAGTTTTTTTGTTTTTTTTTGAGCTTTTTGCGGCACTAGTGGCTCGTTTTTCTGACAGTAGGCTGACAGGAAAGGGGGTATGAGAGAGGGGGAGAGACATACAGGATAGGACCACAAGCCGGGTTCGAACCTGGGTCGCCCGAGTCGAGGACTAAAGTCTCCATACATGGGTCGTGCGCACTAACCACTGCCACCTGCACACCCACCATAATAGCTTTTAATAATATTTTTCTAAATAAAAATCTGACAAATGAGTGCATATATGCAGCCCAGTTTACTGGGTTTATTTCGGCTCCTCCATTGGTAGATCAGAGTCTAACTGGGTTTAACTTAACCTCAGTATAAATCCAGCTGTTCTGCACAGGCATCTGGGAGCAAACGACATCACGAAGACCAAGAAACACACACACACAATATAGACCAGGGTGTGGAGAAAAGACTGCAAGCTCTGAGTGTCACCGCCTACTAACTCATCAGGGCGACATTGTTCATCTAAGCTGGCAGGACTAAAGGAGCAGTGAATAAAAGCAGCCAAGGTGTCTGCAGTAACGCTGTAGAAGCTATAAAGAGCCACAGCTCAGACTGCAGAAACTGATCACTGGGAGATTATTCAGTTTATACTTTATGAAACTGTTTTTTTTTTGTTGTTTTTTTTGAAGAATTAAAAGATGTTGTCACTGATGAAGGAAAGCCAAATATTACTGCTTTCTTCAGTTTGCTGCAAGCCATGTAGGAGAACACAGCAAGCATGTCGAAAAGATGAGACAAAAACTGATATTTTTTTTCGGCCAAAATGGCAGAAAGCAGGAGTGAGGCAAAACAAAGGCGGTAGATAAACTTGAAGCAAAGCTTTGCATCAGGCTTTGATGAGCTTTGTCTTTAGCAGCTAAAAACAAGTTGGTCAGAGATAATAGGAATAAATATAGGGAGATTCTAGAAGGCCAACAAATACTGAACTTTGGTTTAACCTCAGCAGCATAATGGCTCCAACATAAAGCCACAGAAAGCCTTAATCAATTGTTTTAAAAAACTAAAAGAACTATTTTCTCTTTTTAAAAATGTCCAAGTTGGTAGAGACAGAACCAAGTAAAAAAGGAAGAAATAAAAACATTCAGAATTTTTTTTTTCAAAAGATTTTTACAACAGTTTTATACTTTGTAATTAATCATGATCTACCCCAGCATTTAAATTCACTGAGGATTGCAGTCTAATGTCAATATGTCTGAGTGGTTTGAGATGACTGCTCACCTATGGCAGCAGCTTTTGTAGCCAGCTCTTCAGTTGTAGCGAAGCCGTTGATCATTTTCTGTCGATTCACAGGTGGAGGGGTTGGAGGAAGAGATGCTGGTGGTGTCGGTGGGTTGCTCAGGTTATTCTGCTGCAGATTCAGAACCCATGTTAAGTCAGCTCGCATTTTAATATTGATGAACTAAACACAAACTCCGGTACTGAAAAGACCTTTTCTCGGGTGATGAAAATCTCACCTTATAAGCCAATTGGGAGTAATAATCAGAGACTCCATCCAGTGAGGCACTGCCGAAAGTACCGGATAAAAGGTTTTCTCCATTGAGCTGCCCGCTGCCGTACGGAGCAAAGTGGGCGAAGTTCACTCCAATCAATGGCTCCATGAGGGGCAGCAGGGAAAGCTGCTGTGTGAAGATAGAGAAACAACAATTGGGAGGCTGATGATAGGAATGGGAATCAGAAGGGTTGTTTTTTAAAAGAACGAATAAAGAAATAAATCACAGGTATGTGGGAGTAAAATATCAATCTTTCACTATTTCTACAGTCAGACATTCGTTTCTAAATCTCCCTGCCACGCAGCTTGACATCAATCCGCTCAGATGCAGCAGCCTGACCTGCCAGTTTATTTGTTGATTACACTCCTTCCAGAGGATGGCAGTGACTCCTTTTTCTCAAAAGGCTCATTTTCTTGGTCTTGTAATAAAAATATCAATTAAATTTTGAGGTGTCATCACTATACGCCATCAAAACTTGCACAGATGCATGTTTTCAATATGTCAATTTGTGTGTAATTAATTACTAAAATGTAGTTTTTCAATTCAATCACTGAAATTATTAAGATAATAATATTAAGATATAATCTTAACATCTGTATCTATTAGGAGTGTCAATTCTTCTGCAGATTTTTTATCTTTTTGAGAACAAAGTGAAAGGAAGAGAGAAAATAATCTTACTTGTTTGATTTGAGTCATAACGGTGTCAGGACCTGAATGTATCAGCTGCCTGTCATCTCCTTCTTTCTTCCTCTTCTTGTAGCGGGAGGCGGGCTTCTCCCCTCCCTTTGGAGGCCTCTTGTTCCTCCCTTTCTTCTTGTCTTGCTCGGGGAGCAGAGAGCCGGGGAACTCAGAGGTTCCATCAGAGTAAGGCTGAAGGTAGAAAAAGAAACGTTACAGGAATTGTTTTGGTAAAACCTAAAGTTAATGCGTTCTGTTTGGATCCCCCTCAGTCTGATCAGTCATCTATAACACTGGATGAACACAAACACTGACCCCGTTGCTGTCTATGGAGCTCTGCCTCAGCAGAGTCTTGCAGTCTGAGGGTTCCTCCTCTTCGGAGCGAAGGCCGTCCTCTGACCTCTGTTGGGATAGTCCAGGTGGAGGAGTGCTCTTGTTCTTCAGCAGGTGTTTCAGCAGTTCATTGCCAGCCTCTCCTTTGTTTGGACTTTGTCCAGCGGGGAATGGAGACATGTTCCCTTTGTTTCTCTCCTCCTTCACAGAGTTCATGTCTGAGCTGATGGGCCCTTCGTTAGGCCCCTGACATTCGGTGGCCTCAGTCTGCTCTAGCTTGATGTTACTTAGGATTCTCTCGTGCTCCTGAGCCTGAGTCCTTGATGTGTCCGACGCTGGAGTAGGGTGTCCAGTCTGCCCTCCAGAAAGTTGCCTCTCAAGCTCTGAGTGACTTGGTGTAGATGATCCCAGTAAAGGAGACCTGGACAGGTCCTGCTCTCCAAAGAGGTGGGTGTTTCTGGTGGGTGTGGAGGAGGTGTCCGAGACGCATGGCGTTAGAGGGGCTGTGAGGTCTGAGTGTGGAGTTGATGGAGTTTTGACTGAATCTGCGTCGTCGTCTTTCTTCTTTTTGCGGCTCCTTTTCTTTTTCCCTTTCTCATCGGGAATGATGTTGGAATAGAGCTGAATAAGCGACTGACCTGAGCCTGGAAAGTTGGACGGCAGAGGAGTGGCAGAATCACCCCCGAAAGGAGGACCCTCCCCGGGCATCTGAGGCATCATTCCTGGTCCGCTGAACTGCCGAGGCCTCGGCTGAGCATGTGGAAAGTTAGTAACGCCGTCGGGCCCTAAACCCGGCCCCATATCAGGGGGCATCATCCCGTTGCCCATCATAGGTCTTCTGTCAG